>VYZT01014671.1:28888-43755 GCA_013400735.1 Pomatostomus ruficeps | reverse complement strand
TGCCTCATGTTTCTAAAAAATGCCTTTGATTTTAATGACAACTGAATATTTGCAGTAAATACAGATCACACCATCTAGCAACTATTAAAAACTTCTAAGATTTTTAATAGTCTCTTACAACACTTAGATACTAACAGATTATAAAATTCAGACACAAACCCTGGTAGGTTGAGAACCAGTACTATGAAATAAATTAAATTTCCATATACTTATTTATTCTCCCCTTAAAACAACAGGTGAAATCTCAAATGTAGCCTTTATTAGAATCATAACAACTGCCTATTTTTTATTTTGTTGTTTTTGCTTCCTTTCTAAGTCTGGTACGCTCAACAGACTCTTGGACAGCCCTGCTTTTAAAAAGTAATACTGTCAGGTTGCATCTGTGTAATTTTCAACCTACTTTGATTTTCTGAGCATCAGCCACGAAGTCTTCCTGTAACGGCATACTATGTTTTCTCTGAGTATTCTGCAGAAGAGGAACAGAGTTCTGATGCCCTTCTTTCTTCCTTACTCAGGTAACACCATTTTGACTGACTTTCCAAGGAGCCTGCCTCAGCAGGGAAAGCTGACCTCATCCATTTAACACAAGAAAGGGCAGAACTGGGAAAATATTAGCTGCACATTCACCTCTTATTTAATATCAATAATGTGCATTGCAGTATAACCTAGCGGCCAAACACTGCTGTGCTTTCATCTCTTCATACCACACCGCAGACAGAAACAGGGAGTTTATGACCTGCAAGGAGGTTTATAACCTCATAGTTGTCCTTATAAGAACAACTAAGGGGAACCATCTTGGACTGAAAAATATAGTCAGGATCAGGTGTCTATGATTTTCCTATATTGTGTAAATTTATGGAATACTACATGAGTAATTCATGTCACCACATAAGCTGTAGCATTATGAGGCATACAAATACGGCAGCTGAAAAAATACATGAGCATTGGCAAAACTGCTTAGGAGGCATTTCTTTCCAGTAATAGTTAGAAGTTGGTATTTTCCAAAATGTTGCAAGCATTTACATTTTTGTTACTCAAGTTTTATGAAGACAATACGTACGGTATCCTTCAGGACTTCTGCTTTAGCTTTCAGACTTAAATGTACCAAATTAGATCAGTTTAATTAGTTATAAGGAAGAAGGTTTTTACAAGGAGGGTGGTGAGACACTGGAACAGGTGGCCCAGAGGGGATGGTTTCCCTGGAAACCATCAAGGTCAGACTGGAAGGGGCTCTGAACGCTTTCTGACTTAGTTGAAGATGATCCTGGTCATTGCAGATGGGTTGGACTAGATGACCTTTAAAGATCCTTTCAACGCAAACTATTATATGATTCTAAATTGAAAGCCTCAAATGTATGGACAGAGACAGGCACAGTTTTGAACTACTGTCCTCACACATCAGTTATCAAACTTGGCTGGGAGGTTTTTCCTTCAAAATACGTTTCAGCGTCCTATCAATAACGTTTTCCAAAGGAAAGAAAAAACATTAACGAACAACCTTTCTCTCTGTCCCTTGACACCTTCCAGGGGGAAATATCCAAACATTTTTTCTCAGACAAGAAATTTTTATGAAACAGTACCTTCCAGGCTGCTTTGTTTTGATCAATATTCTGCTTGCTTTTCTGTCTTCCACTGCAGCTATTCCACTTGGCATAAGCCACTAAATAATCTTCCAGCCATAAGCTGAATTCTCAGAGAAGAATAATACTACCATAAATTCTATGTTTCTTTCCTTTTCCTCTCAAAGTCAAAAAATATTGAGGGTTTTTACCAGTGCAAAGGAACAAAACTGCTGGAGCCACCTCCAACTTTTGACTCAAATACCATCCAACAACTTCCCCAGTAAGTAAACACCCACAGGACAAGTCATAGATGTATAGCCAGACAAAAAATTTTCCTTCTGCTGCACTGTGCAGTACATAACTGCAAGTAGACCAAATCTGATTGGATGAAATAAAAGATATAACCAACCCACCATCCTGCACCCTGAAAATGATCAGTAAAAGGAAGAAAGTTAATTTCTGAATAGCATATATACCTGACAGGAAAACAAGGAAGCAAATCCCAGTGACCAAGACAGTAGGTGGGGCAGGTCTTCAGCAAATTCACTGGACTTCAGAACCCACAGCAGAGCTCCATCCTCTACTGCCTCTCAGCTGCCCCATCATCTTTCACTAAGAGCTGTCAATCCGCCCCTATACTCTGGTGTAGGGGACCCACACCACACAAGCTTTTAATGTATTTACTGGTCCCATTTCCAGGCAGATCACGCACTGGAAACCTCCCTGATTAGCAGTGAATTATTTCAAAACAAATAATCAGTGATGCCATATGTGACTTGCTGGCACTGAAGCCCACGGAGTCCACGGCTGGTGTGGAGGCACAGAAGAACAGAGAGCCCATTTGCTACTTGTCTAACATAACATACTTTGTTGCTTATTGGCAATGAACGGTTGAAGACAGAAGGTGCCTAAATTTAATTTTCCCAATCATTTTGAGATTAACAACCATTAAAAATTCCACAGTGGAAGCATTTTAAGTTCAAACTCATTGGCAATAAACATGCCTTTTTCCTTTAGGCGTTAGTAGTAGCCGTGCAAGCTATATAATGAAACAGAAACCTTGTGAATTAGAAGTAGATTTGCTTTCAAGACCTGTCACACACATTCTCTTTTTTTATTAATACTAAATGTACTGTAGCCATACTACTAATTAAATAAAATATGATATGATATATACAATTTCTTTATCCAAGAGCTCCCAAAACAGAATAAAACTTCAGTTACCTCACTTTGAAGCCATAATCATAATTATTTGCTTTGTAGAACTACAATTAAAAAAAAAAAATCCTATTCTCTAACACTGAAAGGTGTCTTAAAAACCCACTGTTTTCTTACAAGGTTATCTCAGACACAATATTTCTTCACTTAAAAATAAACAAGGAAGATAAGCCAGGAAACAAGTTCTAAACATACACTGCTTCTACCTTGAACATGATCATTTTGCACTGCTTTTTTTTCATTTTAAGAAGAGAAAAGGCATCCTCCAGAGATTGCTCTGCACTCAAGTAAGGGATGCAATTAAAAATCAGTCTTGTAAAACATTATTTTTTCTCTCAGAAAGGATAGCAACTGAAGTCTTGCGCAACCTGAATGCGAATGAGCTCCTACTGTATCCCATACAATTTGACCCTGTGCATCAGAACTGCTGGTCCCTGTGTGCTCAAAAGGTAAAACAAGGATAGTGAAGTTTATAATAAAGAAAATCAGCACCTAGACTGGCAGACTAATAACAGATATTCCCTAGCCAATAACATATAACTTCTGTCTGGACGTACGCTTTCAGTGTATTTCTGATTCCAAGATTTTTTCATGAAACGTATACAGATATTATACTTTAAACAAAACCAGTTCGTTTCATCTACTAAATCAAGCACATAAGCACTGTAAACAACTTTTTTATTTTAAAAAACTTTTATGTAGATGGTGTAGGACGCTGGTAGGAAAAAAGTCAGTCAGATGCAAGGTCTATTTTTCACTACTCTGCCTCTGACTACCACTATAAGCAACTGATGCCTAAGGAAAGAGTAAATAAGCGAGGGAATGGCAGCAATATTTCCTCAACAGCCAAGGGACTTCCCCAGTCAAAGTTTGTGTCTATACCTTTGCTCGGATAGTGCTTCAGGGGGCTTTTGCCAAGAATTCATTAAATGATCTCAGCCTGCTTGTGTAAAAGAATTTCCAACAGTTTTAAAATTCTTCAAAATCTTTCAGCTTGAAAGCTGATTCCTTGCACCATAAGAAACAGAATAAATAGTCCGCGTTCTTTTCCACACTGTTCAAGGTTATATAAAACTCTGGGTTATTGTTCAGATATGTTTCTCATAATGGGAAAGCTGTCAGTGAGCGTCATCTCCTCATATATGGAAGTTGTCTTGTACTCTTAATTGCTGGCTTTTTGTTTTCTTTTGTAATTTACTTCTTTCTCTTTTGAGAAAGAAATCCAGACCAGCATGCAAACTTCAGTTCTGAACACACCATGGATTTATGCAAGTATACATGCAACACCATTAGACATTTTCTGTTCATTATTCTTTCTTACTGGTGCTCAATTTTGACTACTACTAAGTTTGAAGAGAAGTTTTCAAGAAGCGATATACAGCATTACTTCAAGACTTTCTGTCTAAATGTTAACAGCTAATTTTAGTACCATGAATGCAATATATGTACTCTAGGCTGGTTTCAAATATGAATTATTTTTATTATATAAATCTGAAATTTTATCTGCTACTTTTCTGAAAGATCACTCTATAATGGTAAGTTTTCCTAGCCACCTTTTTGCCACAAGAGTTAGCTCTCATTGCCCTTAATCATTTGGTCCATCAGCCAAGCTGGCCAGTTCTGTTCAATCCACAGTTAAAGTACTAATTTTAATACTTTGACAAATGTAGCAAAAAAAGAATTAAGGCTAGAAGACAACAAAGAACTAGAGAACTAAAAATTCCAATAATATATATATGAAAGTAATTTATCTTTGACATGACAGCATCTGATTTCTGCCACTCAAACTGTAGAGTAAGAAAACTACACTTTTTTTAGGATTACAGTGGTTTTATAACTAAGTAAAACAGAAAAAAAACCAAGAAAAACATTTTCCAGTGATTTGTTTAGATTTAAAATCAAAGTATACTTAATCCTGCCTAAGTAAATAAGGTAAATTAAAATAACATTTGTGTTGCTTTTGGAGCTATTAAATCATCAGAATAGTATACCTTTGTTTTACTGTAGGATCATATATTCATACATATGAAAAAAAACCCCCAGAGTATACAAACTATGTGCTTTATGTGTTAAGAAGGATATGCAAGAATTGGCTCTATGCTGCTCTTTGCCTACAAGATACTCTGAAATGTAGCATTTATCTTGTTTCTGTCATGATGGGATTGCAGACCTGAGAGAATGGGGTTGTTGGTTTTCATACTGAAGACACATCTCTTTCTGTGCAGAAGTGCTAAATAACTGCGTGTGACTATTTTGAGGAGGTGAATCAACTACGCACAACAAAAAAAAGGAGACAAAATCTAATCATAATTCAGAAGTTAAATTTAGAAGCTACATCGCTCTCCACACATTTTTCCAGCTCATGTTTCCAAATGAAGTCCTAGATGGCAAAAAGCAACTGAGAAGTTAAACATGCAGTCCACTTATGCGTGAGTTACAACACCCAGTAAAATCAGCTGTGAGCACGAGGAGACCGTGTGGTCTCAGTCTGAATGCAGCTCTAGGACAACGATGCAACAGAGCAGAAAAAGTAATTTATGCACACAGTAAAAGACCATCAGCTTGCAGAAGGAGCCCCATTGATTTTGCCATTTTATCTGCCAGGAATAATTCTAGAGAAGACCCAAATTAACCCACCAAGCAAGCATCAGGCAAGGATCAAGGTAAAACACTAGCTGGTATTCCTGGTAAATACAGGAATTGCATTGCTACTCAGATCACAGTGTGTAACTGTGCTGGGAAATATATAAATTCTCAATAATAACGTTTTACTACAGTTAAGTTTAAAAGTCAGAAACAGCATATTTTGGCCAGAGAAAGATGTGGTTGCAGTCCAGATCTGTAAACAGAGCTGAGCACTTCACTGCTATTTTACTCACAACATGAGATTGGCTCATGAATGCTTTTGTTGGAAACAGTCTCAGTGCTTCCAGCTTCCAACACCTTCTGCTGGCCCACATCTCCTACGCAGCTGGGAAATTTCATTCTACTTAGTGAAAAGACTACAGCTAATTAAAAGCAATGTAGTGTTTTGGAAGGCAAAGAAAGGAAGATATTCAACCTCTCCATCTCTTCAAACAAAAATGCCCACACTCAGTTCTACTAACAATTTTGGAGTAAACAAAACAACACTGACTGTGAAATGTAGGCTTTTCAAATGTTTTAAATGTATTGAAATAATTGATATATTTAAATATTGCCTTCCCCCCTCCACGCCCCCCCTTTCTTACAACAGCTCTACAGATATTTCAAAACCTTCAAAGGAAAAGAAACATGCCACAAACTGCAGTATCTCCAGGCTTTGAAGTACATGTGGGAGACAACTCCAGCTAAGAGAAATGCTCCTCGTAAAGACAGTGTACATTTTACTACAGTTAAGATATAATACGTGCCTATCTGAAGATAGGCAGCTGTTGTTTCCCCTACACCAGTCATTCCCAGGTGTGGGGATTTTGCAAGTGATCGACCGCAGGTACCCAAGTCAGAACACAGAAGTGCTTTCAGTCCTAGAAGTGAGAAACCTGGATTAATTTATTTCATTAAGAGGGAGGGAGNTCCCTGCAGAGAGAGGGAGGGAAGGAAGGAGGGAGGGAGGGAGGGAGGAAGGAAGGAAGGGAGGAAGGGAGGAAGGGAGGGAGGAAGGGAGGAAGGGAGGAAGGGAGGAAGGGAGGAAGGAAGGAAGGAAGGAAGGAAGGAAGGAAGGAAGGGTTATGTTCTCCTTCCCTCATTGTATTAGTCTTAGGTGAGTGCTACAAGTAATTAGGCCTGACTTATGCTTCCAGCGCTATCCTTGCCCAAAGAAGCCAGAGACTTTATTAAGGAAATCAAATAACTGCTGTCAACCACTCAATTTTATCAAGTTTTACTCCAATTTTTTTTTTTCCTGCAAATCAAATTTATCAGTGCACTCAGCCTCCTTCAAATCCCTACACTGCTGCATCACCAGTCGCTGAAAAAAGAAGGTTCTTCAAGACTGCTGCTGTGGTCCCACCCAGATCAATGAGTGACGCTGTGGGTGAGTTAAAGGACTTAGCTCTCATTCAAATGCTCAGGCATCTGGAGAAGTATGTATGGGAAAGATAGTTGTCAACATGTAGATGTTTTACAAGGAAAATACTGAACTTACTGTTAATTGCTGACTCAGAGATTTGCACCCTGGTATCAGTGGAGTAAACTACTACACTGCAAATTCAAGAGATTGATAAACTGCAAACCCCTGATAACAAGAAAACAGTTATACTGTTCTTGTGCTTTTTTTTTTTTTTTTTTCCAAAAGCTAATCCCAACAGTAAAAAAATAGTTAGTCAGTTCTTGTTTTATAAGGAAACATTTTCAAAAGGAAGAAGCTCATTAACATGATAATGACAATCTTAAATATTTCAAGATTCAAAAGAAATATTGGAGTAATTTAAACAATTTTCCACCTTGGAATTTCCACCTCTTATTTTCATACAAAGGAAAACAAACAAAAAAGCTTCTAAAGTGTTTGAGACTCCACTCATGAAATGGGGAATGCCGTAGCTAGATTAAAAAAAAATAAATCTGAAAGAGCATATTTTGTAAATCACAAAATGCTCAAGGGTGTTTCTTTTTTGTTGATTTTAACACATTACATAATGCTGAACTAAAATGATGTCTTCAACAATGTGAGAAGTGGAAGGGGGAAAAATATCCACCTTGAATGAGGCCTGTGACTTTGCATTCATGTTTATTCTCTACAGAAAGAAAGAAATGCATACTCTTTTATTTTTATGAGAAAGTATATTTTTGGGGGGATGAAATATCACAGAAGAGTAGCGAAACAACACAGAAGGGTAGCAAATGTTTAACCAGGAAATCTCTCAAAAGCTTTTTCAGTTTCATACTGGTCCAGTACCCTTTTTTATCTGAACATCATGTCTGTGCATTTTACAAATTTCCAGGCTGTTATAATGGTCCCGGACTGACAGCGCCCAGCAGAGCCAGGTAGCAGTGGGGCCTCATTGTGCCAGCCACGGCACAAAACACAATGGTAGAGGTTTCATCTGCCCCAAATTGCTTCCAGTCCAGCGCCTGTGACGCGTGGCCAACTGGTGATAGCGCAGTCACAACTGTCAGACAGGCCCTTCTCCAGTGACGCTGTCACGATTTCACACACGGGTTTAAAGTAATATTTATCAGTCCCACACATAAAGGTTTTATTCTGGAGACAATTAAGCAATTGAAATCTCTCCAGCCACTGACTTTTCAGGAAACCCCACTTTACCCAGGCTCTTCTCTCGCCAGCACGGCACACACAGAGCCAGCGTGCTTTGCAGCCCTCTGGAAGCTGTCTAGGCAGAGTCCTTTTAGACACAGTTATTTCGTTTTGAAAAAGCAGCTGAGGCTTTTTATTCCCTGTGTGGTGTTTCTGCTCCCAAATTGCAAATGATCATAATTTCATGAGAGGCAGTTTAGAAAGTGAAAAAAAACCCAAAACCCAAACAAAATCAAAATCCCAGTTGGCTACTTTCTCTGTGTAGAAAATAGTAAGCTTACTACAGAAGTTGCTTGCTAAATATCTGAATTTACTGCCACACTACATAAATGTCCTAAGTTTGCCTCCCCTTTCCATTTAAAAAATGGTGTCAGAATTTTTGCACGCCTGTTCATTTGCAAGGTTGGGATTGCCTGATAATCTTCGGTTTGAAGATCTGTGAACAACAGTCTCTAATACACCACTGCTTAACCACAGGCTTGTGGTTAAATACCTCTTATCCTCTTGGCATAACTAAAAATGGATTTTAAATGACACTGGTATCGAAGTAGTGCTGTTTCCACCTACACCTTTTACTCACAGAAGGTTTTTGCCCCTTCAGAGTTCATTCAACATTCAGAAAAAAAATCTAAGTGGTACTGCCTAGTAAGGAGGAAGCTATTCCTAAAACTGATGTCTTAGGAGGAAACTTCTGCTCTGATGATGGTTGGTCCCTTTCAGGAGATTTTTCTCTAATTACTCAACTCTGTGCTTTGGCAGCTGGAGATGGTGATCGGTCAAGTCTCTCTTCAAGCAGTAATAACTTTTTAGAAATTTTTTTATCATACAAATCCCAGATATATGAATAATAGGCTGCTGCTTAGCACCTGCTTAATTATTGCATTCAGGCTATATCTCTTCTACAGGCACTTTTAATTTATCTCTAAGAGGATTTATGGGATGGAGACACTATTTAAAAAACAGATGACGAGGTCAGTGCAGCCCAAGGTATTTCATTTCAGCTTTTACAATTAACATGCATGCTGGAAGTGCTGGAAAGATCCCAGAAGAACAGTGGATTTCTTGAGTGCTCTGCCTGTTCCCACATGCATTTTCAACGGGTGGTAATGGAAGACCAAGAGCAAGTATACCAATATAAGGGAAATCGGAAAGCCACAGAGAGCTCTAGGAGAGAGTGCTGTGAAGAAACCATGCCGCAAAGAAGCACCAGATACAGAATTTATTTATTTATTGCAGTAAGTTCCACCAGTGACAAGGATCAGCTTTGCTAAATGGACCTTGTTGAGAATGAAGTGAACTTCACTCTCTCTTCGCAGTTAACTTTCAACCGCCACACTTTGGTGGCAGAATTCATTGAACTTGTGTCTGCTTTTAAAAGAAATGTGCCTTCAAGCCTTGCCCTTTGAGCAGTATTATTATTCCTATCTGCCTCAGCAAACACAAAAAGTGCAGTTTAGATGCTGTCTTATTAGAGATGGGGCTCTGTAGGTCAAAGAGGGAAAATACTAGGACATCCTATTAAACCTAAACCCTGTGCACTGATCTGGAACCAGGGCATTGCTGTGAGAGCTGGCTCTCTCTGGGAAAACCACTGCTTGTTTGAACTCAAGCTTGGAAAACGTCTCTAAACTGAACTGAAAGCATGAGGGTTTGAACAGCTCCACTAATACATATATAAGCTATACTATATAGGGTGCATCCTGATGGAGAGACGGCATTATATAACTCTTCTTAAGGAGAAGCAGCACTGAAGGGGAAAGGCAGAGAAGAAGGAGGGGAAGGAAGAAAAAGAAATCTGAAAAGTAGAGACCCATAGGATATATCAGTACAGAAGAGTCAGTGGTTTCATTTTCACTTGTCTCCCCAGGCCTTGGTAATGCCTATAGCTCAGCTTACTATATTTAGAAATTAATGTCTTCCTGCAGGTTTATTCAGTGATGTGAGCTGGAAAAAATTCTCTTGTTGGGGGAAGAGAAAGGGAGAAGGCAAAATATCCTCTTCTGCTAAGAAGACTGAAATTGTATTTCAGATGCAACTAAGTCTGCAGTAGAATAAGACACCCAGTTTTGAATCAGAACTTAGAGTTAAATACACTTACATAATTTCAGCATTAGTGGTTGGATATGAAAAAGCAGTCATTTATTTCTCCATTTGTTAGCAGCTCCAGTCTCTGGAACATAACTTGGTTTCCCAGACACAGTTGGCAGGAAAGTCAGATTTTCAGTTTATGAGATACCATTATTTTCCTTTCCACCAGCCCTGCCACATATTTACATCAGAAATAAACCAACAACTCTTTGAAAATTACCAACAGACCAGAAACTCAAACAAGTTTTCCATTCCAGAGAAAAAACCAATAGCCTTTCTGACATAAAGTACCATTTTTTCCATTATTTGGCTGGGCCATCTTTATGCCAACTGAACAAGAGAAATTTGGGACCAAATTAAGAGGTGCTCTCAGTTACTTGATACCAATTTGAAGGTAAAGCATGGCTGGAAGAGACGACTGCTTATCAAACCTATGGAACAGAATATCAGGTGATCCCAACCTATGGAAAAGATAGCTGTATTCTGAGGGGGAAAGAAGGGGTTACTAACCATAAATCTGAGTGGTCTGCTGGAAACTTTCACAGGGAGAGCGCTGAGCAGAAAATGCTGTCCAAAATGGATACAAATATGTTGTCAAGTCACTGTGACAGATCCATTATGGGTGAGCAGCTTAGCAAAATCAACTCGATCTCAAACTGTCTCACAATATAAATGCCACAAGCTCAGAAGGACCTGAGCTTCCAGTTCCCCCATCCCTTACTCTGAGGTTTGCAAAAGCGAATTGGCATTCAAGAGAGGCAGCAGGTCAAGGAAAGCCTTATTCACAAGAGCAACCACTCTGGGAAAGACCCTCCTGTTACATGCCAAATCTGCCACACTGAAACTACGCATTTTCAAACACATATGCTCCCACAGTTGCTCTCTTCTTTTCCAGCTGCAGAAAGCCAATTTCAATGCAGTCACAGAAAACAAGTCATATATCTGTTTGCATATTCTAATTTCTCAAATTACACCAAAATGTCATAGCACATGACATTTTCTTCCTACCATGAACTAATGAAACAGCACAAGAAGTATAATGATCAAGTGGTGATAGCAAGTTGTGAAATGACATTTCCTCAAGGTATTAGCAGTAATACTTCCAAAGGCAGTCTATATGTATACATGGGACATATATGGGTAAACGAATGCTAGAGCTTTTAAAACATACTCAATTTTCAAAACCAGGATATTTAACACAAGGTTAAGTTTTATGATAACAGTTAAGGCCACATTACAATCTTTGCTCACGCTTATGTGACTATTCAGCAAAAGGCAATTCAGCGCATATTTAAGTCTCATTAAGGTCTCGAGAATGTGAGCCTTCTGGTTCACTGAGTCATGGCATGAGCAACCAGCCAAACTCAAAGGATCTTCAGAATAACCACAGTAGCAAGGCAGCAGGGTGGGGACTGAGAAAAGGTGGAGTACACCATCTCCACTATTTGGGAAGATTTCTCTCACACTGTGATGAATTGAGTAGGAAATGCAATAATTGACAAGATTTGCTATTAATTCTTCCCTTTAAAATTACTGCTAGAGCAGACATCAAAGTTTCACAGAGGATCTCTTGCTAATTCAGTATAGTACAAACATTGCTACATGTGCAGATCTGAGTGCTGAGTCACATGGAAGAGTTTATCAGAGAAAAGGCACAGTCAAATATGTCCTTCTATCCAACATGGTGAGAGACAAAAGTACTGTAGGTGCCCTCATTGTAGAAAATACAGACAACTCTACTTGTTTATTAAAATCTAACCCTAGCCTTGCTCCAAAATTCATGTTTGATGCCACAAAATAGGAAGAATAGCAAGGACCCCCTCCTGACTGATGATCAGCTAGCTTACTCTGTTGCTCCACAGGACGGGATACTGTTGAGAAAACACACAAAAGTTTCATGCACGAACCCAATCATGCCAGAATCACTGTATATCTTTTGCTCTCTGCTCTCCACTCTCTCTCTTCCAATGCTACAACACAAGAGCAATACACCTACTGGTGAGGTCTTACTGTTTTTCAGTTCCACTCACTAAATGGACTGACAGCTGACACGATGGCTCCTAACCTTAGCTGAGGTCCGACAGTGAGTTTCCTGCTGTTGCAACCCAGCCAACACCACGTGGCTTATTCATGGGGCGAGGATTCCTCAGTTACATCCAAGAGCTGGCTAACATTCATCATACAAATCATATACTTCCTCACAGAGTTGCTTAAAGTCACCTGAGTAATTCAGCAACCATTTCCAGTCTCCATCTACCCACACGTTTTCTAAAGCGTGTAGTCCAGTGTTTACTACAATACTTTTGCTACAAAAGTTTTTTAAGACCTATGTACCTTGATATTCGCAGCAGTGAGTATACTGGTGCCAATTCTAGTTTTGGAGGTTTTTTGAGACGGAGAAAGGCTTCTGCTTTTCTTTAATTGGCCGAGTCCTCACTGGTCATGATTTTTTTGTTTGTTTTGTCTGCTGTTGTTTGGTTTTTTTTTAACAAAACCAATTATGTTATTGTCATGAACTCTGATTAGCTATATAATCTAATAGACTTCGAATTTTGCATTTTAGTCTCAAAGGACTGCATAATATTATTAGTACAATCTGTTGAAAGTAAGTGATCTTCAGTTTTTCAGAATTCCCATATTCAATGAAAAGAGATATTAACTTATGGAAACATCTGAGCTAAGTTACCATTTTCAAATGATGACCTTATGAGACTGGATAAAGAAACAGCCATTAACATAAACTGGTAGACTGCCATGTAATCAAAGAAGAAAGATAATGAGATACCAAGCAGATTAGCACTACCTTAAACCCAAACAAACAACCCACACATAAAAAAAAGAGTAATAAACCAGCCTCTAGTCTTCAGTATTTACTGCACATATATGTCATGTTGTTATGTTTACTGACATCTTTCTGAGCCTCTGAATGTTACAGTGCCCTCTAATAGAAACAACACTGTCAGAACAGAAATAGCTTCATTTTCAGCTCTGTCTCCACTGAAAGTTTATTTTCATTTTTTTTGCAACTCCAAATTCATCTCTGGGGGAACAGTATCCAATGGATGACTGCTGAGCCATACATAATGATATCACTGTAATAAGTAATTCTAATAATTAATTTAAAAGCAAAGCAATATGATGACTAATTTTTAAAGGTCAGTTTGCTTGAGTTCTTACATGTATAGTGCATATTCATTGCACAGCTTACCTCTCCTGTACTTTTGAATTACATGTGGATGGTGCTCCTTCATTTTCTCCACAAACAAGTTACTGGCATTATTCCCTAGGAGAGAAGCAATTTTTCCCAAATACCTTCAGCAGATTTTATTCTCGTCTGCCATCCTTAGAGGACCTGTCTGAACCTGGCCATTATGACTCCAATTTCATCCCCTTTGTCCTTTTGCTGTGTTCAAGCCACACAACTGATAATTAAAGCAGAATGAATCAAGATGGGGAGTTGCCATCACAACAGGTAATTAAGCACTAGCAATGAGAGAAACCCAGTGCACTGAACCAAGGATAATGAAGGAAGTTTTTACCTGTATTTGTTCACTTCCCCATCCCCATCAGCTTCTCACAGTAGCTCCTCCACGATAACCTCTGCCACTGAGCACTCACTTTTGGGCTGTTCATTTCCCTCTCATTTCCATATTTCCAAATTGCTGGAGTTTCATCTCCTGAAACAGCCACCTGTGTGCCTGCCTCTCTTTCTCAGCAAAGTGCTGTTCCTCTTGCAACAATAAAAGTCTCTCCATCCTCCCCACAAAATGAGCTATATACACATCAAATCCACTGGCTGACATCAATTTTCCTGGTGGATTTTAGGACATTAATTATGTTACTATGAAAAATTTTCAGTGTGTTCCTGGCTTGACAACATTGTATGTGTGTTACCGACTGGTTTTCTGTCATTCTGTTTCTGGTTTCAACCTGCGGTGCAATCTGTTTTCTATTTCCTCAGGATCAGACCTTCCAGAACATTGGACACTTGCTCCTGTCACAGTGAGGGGAAGAAATTGGTCCTCTTAGATTTTTTCCTCTTTAAAGGAAAGATCTATCTATGAAATGCCTTGATCTTTTGTGCTACATAACAGATACTCGTACACACACACAAACACAAAGAAGAAAACCTCTACTGAAAGGTGAGCTCATGGAGTTCTCTGATATGAATCCTTCCCTTTCTACAAGGAAGGACAGATCCGCATATTTCATTTTTCCTTTTTCTGCTTCCTACAAACAAGAATGGATTTATCCAATCCATGATAAAAGGCAACACAGCAATGGAAAAATATATCCATTTGACCCAGGGTTCCCAATCACATTTACATAACACGTGTGTGAAACACTGATTTCTCTCAAGCACTCCTGCAGTATGAGAGTACCTCTCATTTGAGGCATTCAGGTTCAGACCCCGTAAGTGCCTGCCTGTATAATAAATTGCCAGGTATTATACACACACAAACTAAGCTTCATTTTATCTAGGAAAGGACAAATTTCTGAGCTGTAAATCACAATGTACTGGCATTTTAGAAGCTGCTCAAGCCATGTGTGATATATAGGTCTGGGTGGCAAACTGTTCTGGTGCTAAAAATATTATCATATGTTTTACCTTTCTTGTCATTAAATTTACTGTCACTTCATCACCCCAGTGTTAGTCTGGTGCTACCAGTTTGCCTTTGATGGTCTGTATCAATATGGATGAAAAATGCAAGTTAAAAACCCCAAACATATTTGATACCTCGAATGAAGTGATCAAAGTAAAA
>VYZT01014671.1:0-28865 GCA_013400735.1 Pomatostomus ruficeps | reverse complement strand
CAGAAAAAGTTACCTTGCAACTTGAAAAATGACATAATTAAGCAGTCTCCTAAACTGGTTTTCAGAGATGGCTAACCAATAACTATTTGTCTTTTTTTTTTTTTTAATATACTTAGAAATTTCTACTGCAACTTTAAGTTGCAGTTGCAACTTTTTCAGCTCAACTGTCTACAGTTAAATACACTTTTCCACAATGCATCTATTTTATTGACACAAGCAGTGCAGGACACCATTTGGCTAAATGCTTCTGATTGCCAAAACCAGAATTGCTTCCATGGTGGATGTCCCCATGACAAAGTGTTTCTAGAGCCCTTTACAACCTTAGCTCAAATCCTTTCACATTTTCTTCACTGTTTCTCTAGAACTGGAGCAGCCTCACATACTCCAGGGTAAGCAAAACTCCTGCTTGGTCACACTGCTGTTTCATAAGACCAAACAGATCTGTAGATGCATGCCCTAAGTATTAAACAATTGTCATGAATAATAGAATTCAGGAAACAGCACAATATTAAAACTCTACCCTTACTTTAGTCTTGCTTTTATGTACTAGCAACATGCTTGGACTCCTGTTTTAAAACATTGCACCTTGACTAAGTAGCCAAAGAGAAAAGAGTGCCATTAAGTAATTTAGTGTTGTTGACCGTTACTACACCCAAACAATTATCTATTAATATATGAGCACATGGGTTATCCATCAATTACACCAAATTTTCTGAACTGTCTTCTCACAAGCCCAAATATCCTTTTTCACAACAGAATATCTTAGCACCTTATTTCAGGAAATAAGGTTTATTGAAGTTAATTTTTTTTCCGGTTAAATATCTCTTGATGTATACTGTTTCTAAACAAAATGCTCATTTATAATAATTTAAACCTTGTTTTTGAAGTGTCATTTGGGAGAGATGGAAAGGGAAGCAAATTGTCATTTCATTACTACTAGTGAAAATGCAAAATAAAAAAGATAATAAATTGCACTTACACTAGTATAATCAAGATCAATATTCTTCATTTGGTGATAATATAATAAGACATGTCAAATTCAACTTACCTATCACATCAGATGTCCATGAGCCACAGTTCCGCCTCAATCCAAAGAAAACTTGACCTGTTGAATATGAAGCAACATGTTTTCACTCATGATGAGGTCTTGCCCTCATTAGAACAGGTTAATAAACCACGGATTTTTGCAGGGAAGGACGAAAAGCAGTTTAACACTACAGACAGCTAGTGATACCAAAACTTTATTTTTATGTTCTATTACAATTCAAATATGTACAGATAATTTTGATTTCCCGATCAGTGATCTATCTCATTTTAATATTTATACAGTGCTCACTGGGGTCCAGCATTTGATTCTAAGAAGGATCTCAGAAAGATGTACAAAAACCCCTAGAGGTTACTGATTGTTAAAAAGTGGCATGCACAAATTCTTATGATGCCCTCTGAGCAAGTCTGAAAAGACCAGAAAACAAAACATGTTTTTCTTCCTTTACTTCCACTTTTCATATTTGCTCCATTCTACATATTTTCTCTCAGAGTAAAGTCAAAAGAAGGGAATGGAAAAAGAGATTGGTAAGAAATAAGGACTGTCAGGGAGATGAGGGGGGCTCTTTTCTGCCAACTGTACCATTATATCAATTGTATTTTTATATAATCAGCTCTCTGAAAACCATAGCTGTCAAGTATTTTGTCTTCTTATATTCAACAACCTGAGATCTTGAACAGTTTTGCTGAAATTTCTTGAACTATAGAGCAAGACAAATGAGACTTCCTAGCAACCTGCATTCACTAGAAAGCCAGCAGAAGTTAGAAGTGTCCAACATTCATGAACGTATGTAGAACATATTTATAATGCTAATATTCTTGAAGAGAAAACAACTTTAACTTGCTACTAGCATGACAGTAATATGACATGAATGTGAGTTTGAGATGATACAACGCACAATCTCCATCTTTTGGTGTACAGAACTGTAGGTGTGCTATATTATCCGCCTCCTAAGCAAAGCATGAAACATGAATCCACCATTGCTGACTTACATTGTTCCACTGACTCCACAGAAGCAGCACAAGAAATCTTGTTTCAGAATAAGCTATGAAAAGATACACAAGTCAGGATCACTTAACCTATGACACCTCATATTGATTTTTTTACACAATATCTATTACCATTGGCCTTCCTGTTTTTCTGTTGGTCATATGGATACAGGAAACTCGACTGCATCAGAATGGGATCAGTAAGCAAAGGCTCAATCCCATTTCTACTCAATTGAGTGGAAGAACTTGCATTAACTTGATAGGGAGTTATAGCAGTGCCTGAATGGCAAAAGATATCCTGCAGGCCCCCTTTTCTTGCCTTGGGCTAGAATGATATCCATCAATATTTTAGGATATAAGAGGGAGAAAAAAATTTAACATGTGGCTGTTTGGGAGAGTTGAGAGAGGGGATTATTTCCATGGTTTGTTTGTTTTGTGGTGAGCCATGTTTACACATAGCTAAGTGCAAACAAGAAAGTAAAAACTAACACTGTTCCTCGCTGCAAGGTTCAAACCAGCAATCTGGCTTTATAACGCATCAGGGAATTTCCCCAGAATAATACTGCCACAGCATACTTGCATGGTATGAAAAGGAAAGAGATGCAGGCCATCAACCTTCTGATATTGCCTGCAAGCAAATTGCTTTGTCATGCACTTACACCTTCATGGGAGAGAAGAGTTACACATTTGTGCTGATTTGCATCACTTGGTGCTGATTTGCTATTACAACAGTTTTCCTAGGGAACATTTCAATAATTACAAGAGATGAGCTTTAAGCCAGCAGGACAATGCTCTGCAGTTCAGATTAAATGTATCCACTGCTTTCAAATGAACAACTCGAAGCTGATCCTCTACCCCCACCCCTGTGAATTATACTTCACTTTGCTTTACATTTCCTGTGGCTTGAATATCTTTGAAGTAATATTTGCATTAGGTACTTGGAAACAGTCAAACCTCTGTCTTTGAAACTATTAGGGATAAGAAATGAAACCAACTCCGTTAGTTCCCTGCTGTTCTCAGAAGGGTCTCTCTCTGCATTTCCCTGAAGGTGCACAAGTCCTGTGGGCTTTAGTGGGTGGTCCAGGCATTTGAGCAGGCTCTGCCATAGGAAGAGCCATGACTGAGAAGGGCTTTCACAGACTCCTTCTATGAGGATCTGAAAACATTTTAAAGCTGAGTGGCAGGATAAACACTTGCATATCTATCTCATCTTTATAATATATTTGCTGAAGTCTGAAGGAATAAAAAATTTATGCTTTATGATCCATAATGTCTATAAGAAAATTACTCTTTATGTTTTAAATCTATAGTATCTTTCTCTTTATTTGCATTTTTGTTTAGAGGAAGGTTTATGAATCAAAATTGGTGTAGCGAAAATATATTAGCAGCATATTAAATCATTGATACATATGTTTATCTAGATTTAAAAATTTATCTTGAAAATTCACCAGGTTTAATACACAATGTTTTTCTTCTTTTAATTTCAAACATATTTCCTCATATACAGAACTGAAAGCATTTCCTTTTTACATCAAGATGGAGTTCATGACTTAATCTTCTCTTTGCTTCCTTCTTTCAAAAGACTACCACCTTTCAGTGCACAACACACAGTTATGCAATACTAATGATGGAAAAGATCCGTGAGTGAATCCTATTAGTTGTGCCCTGTGCTGTTTGAATGCAATATAGCTGTTTACAACAGGGAATATATTATCTTTGGACTAACCTGTCAGAGCAGGAAATGTAATATGTGAAAGCTGATACAAATACAGTTGGGAAAACATGCAAGTCACACAAACCAATATCCAGTTTCTTAAAAGAGTTAAAGCTTCAAAAAAGTTTAATATTCTCAGTGAGAAATTTTTTGGCATGGAGTGTTATTCCATTTTCCTCTTAGGGTTTTGCATTTACAGTATATACGTTATGTATTGTTAAATTCTCCCTCAAGTAACAATTTAAAGACCCTCAACTCTAAGTTATTACTCCCTAATGTCTGACGCAAGACATTAACTTACTGTTTCAAGTGTGGGAAACAACAACAGTTCAGGTATCACAGTGCCTCTAAAGACAAAGGGTTGTTTATCCACAGCTCTGTCCCTGTTCAGAGCTTCCCAATGAGCTAGTCATGATGGGATAAGCAGAGCAAAACTACATGTCCCGGAGAATAAGCTGCTCACNCCCTATTCCAGCTTCCCCAACATCTCACCATCATGGGAAGGACACGCAGCAAAAGTCCTGCAAGGCAAAGACAATGTGGGATCCCTGTGGTATGAAGATCACCCTGTCTGTGGCTCCCAAGGAACCAGGCACCTTGGGGAGATGGTGCTAATGTGAATTTTAAGAGAAATCCCATGATGCTGCTTCTCTTTTCTGCCACTCCACAGGGTGATAAAACCGTGATGCAGCAATTCCTGTGGTACATCAGGAAAGAGTAACTCAAAACCAAAACCAATACCCAAAGCACATGTGGAAAGATTAGCTCTTGATTTAGTGTCTAAACTCAATATTTCGTAAATCATACAAGGCTGCTCAGTCTACTATAGTGATTAACCAAGATAAATTTTCACACTGCACTGTTTTCTAGCCATGAAATGCTGTAAAGCACTAGATAAGGATTGCTTCTTTCATCCAGAGCACCAGGAGACCACTGGCAATTTATCTGAAAGAAGAAGACTTCAGATAGAAACAAAAAGGACAGTGTTGATTAACATAACTCAGTATTTTCTTTTAAAAAGAGTTTAATGTTACTGAGAAATTGAAACTTTGGGGATCTGAGTTATGCACTGCTTGTGCACTTGGAATTAACATGAGCAGTGAGAGCTTTTTAAGACTGTTTCCAGCTAATGTTTCATTATCTATGGACTTCTGAAAGAAAACATGAAAACCAAAATCTAACCCACAAACCAAACCAACTACCCAACCCTAAGAGATTACGTACTTAGGCTGAGTAGATTGGCATAAAGGAGACAAAAAAAAAGCAAAAACTTCTCTATCAAACCACTGTCATAATCTTGTAAAACCATTTTACAGTGGAGCTAGTGAAGACTGCTATATGCTCCCTATGTTCCTAAGAAAATATACCCTTTTTTTTAATAAAAAGCAAACAAAATTCGTCTTACCAAGAAACATTGAATTTCATGGCTGGCATTTTGGAATGCTTTATCTCTAAACTTTAAAAATGGTGTTACAAGAAGTTGGACCTTGTTAATTCACTAATGCGACCCTGAGAAACATTGCAAGTTAACACATTTAGATAAATGAGCAAACAAGTCAGAAATGGGGAAGGAAAACAGCTCTGAAACACAGCTCTGCATCACAGTTACCAAAGGTTAAAACTAAGATATAGTTGCTGAAGACATCAACACCACAATGCCTTACATGCATTCAAAACATTTATCTACTAGATTAATTAACATTTTCCAGTATCATAAGTGAATTGAAGTAAACTACAATTATTGTGCAGTCACTTTGCTCACAGTGATGCAAAATGCAGTAACTGAGTAAAAGGCTGACAGCCACAAGCCGCTGGGGTCAGGTACTGCATTCTGGAAACAGTGATGCAGCACCTGCATCATGGCAGAGCATTTGTGCAATCAGAGGCATGACAAAACTCACAGGAGCCTTGCATCTATCAGCCTCCCACGGATCAGTCAGCGAAGGAACGGAAATGAAACACACTGTATGTCAGGGACAGCATTAAAATGAAGCATTTAAAAATTCATGTGTGAAATGAGAACAAGTGCAAAAGTGTCTTGAGCACATGTGGGCCAGATACTCGGTAGTGCCAAGCTGTGCTCTCACAGAGCTGCACTCAGCCAGGAGGTCTGCAGGCCCTCCCTTCAAGAATGTGGCTTAGTTTTTTTATATTGCTCTTTAGCAGCTCTGTTTAAAAATCAGATAGAGTTCTAGATACTAAAAAAAAACCCTGACAAAAATATTTGAACACCTAAATTTCAGTGCATATATATAAACATTTAAATATACATTTCTGTTCCAAACTTCTGTCAGCTATTAAAAGTTTGAGTCAGACTGGACCAATATATGTGTTGTAGATGTCCTCATGGTAGGAAGGCCTTACTGCTGTGTTTTTTATTAATAAAATTCTTGTCCCTTTACTTTTTTAAATAAAAACTTATTTTATATCAGGTAATAAAACTAAATTCCTTAGCATAGCAGCAACAAAATCTTTTAGATTCTTAATTTTCTTCCCCATAAACTCATTCATCATTTCAGAATTATAAAATTTTAAACAGCTAATGTAAGACAAAAATATGGATGACTTTAAGAGATCTTTGTTACCTTTTCAAACACTTTACCATTTGTAGTGTCCCTGCTTGTCAGATTTCAAAATTTAAGATCACAGCTGTATATGATGATCACAGCAAGCTCATTAGCCTCCCAAACCACACATACGAATAAAGTCTCAGAAATAATGCCTCAAATAAAGGCAAATGGCTCAGGATTGTCATATCTGCTGAAAAGCCTCATTCACAATCACTGACTAAATCCATTGTAGACGTTGACAGCTTTAGATCCATGCATTACGTTTTGGGGAATAAATGCCACTACATAGTTAGGCTTTATAGAGCAAAGCTTTTGTTTTGTATATAAATCTGCATTTAATGAGCCTTGAAAGAGATGATTGCTAAATAACAGCCTGCTGCATTCAAGCTCAACTGCCTCCAATTATATTGTTTATAATTATATAATTGTACAATATAATGTGTGTCCAACAATCCCTGAGTTTTATTACTGCACAGCACTATGACACCAGCGTAAATCACCTTTTCGCTTTCACAGTCAGCCTCTTTCACTTTGCTTAGTCAGCCGACACAAATGCACACAGAACTGCACTTTTGACTGCTGAATGCATCAAACCAGCTTACCAGCCTCAGCAGAAATAAGAAAGTAATGGCAGTGGTCAACTCACAAAGATGAAGTGGGAAAGAAAGGTGCTGTCTATACAAGGAAGCAAGGGAGAAACAAAAAGAAAAAAAAATTGGCTCAAATCTTTATATTGTGTTTGTGAATTTTGCTTCTTAGTGTTTCTTGTTGGCAGATGCTTCTGGATATTGTGCCTATCCAAAATACCCATGAGAACAAGCGCAAATCAGTTAACATTAGCAGGTAATGTTCTTTGTATCATTCTTACTCCTATATGGATACTGCAGCATTTGCTGTAATGCCACTAAAATTAGCAAAAATCTTATTAGCAAACACATCATTATGCTGTTAAACACCTACATAAACCTCTCATCTTTCTCTACCTTCAAAGAACAAAATTTCTGCTCTCTTCCCTCATTTGAAAACTAACCCAACTTGCAATCAGCAATTAATACACTAGTATTCAGCATATAATTATAACTCCTGCCACAGAAATTTAAGCCCCAGTCATGCACAAAACTCCATTTTGACTTAATAGGGATGTCATTTCTTGGTTTTGAGAACCTTTGTTACACACACATTCCAAAGTAATAAAATTCTTGTTTTTAAATATGGCTTAAAGCCCTCTACCTCCTTCCTGTCCTTCAAGCACACTCTCCACACAGGAATTCCTTCTTTTCTCTTTAGTCCCTAAGTCCTTACACACCACCTGGCCTTTTAACCAGTGACGCTCCAGTACTGCAACCCCTTGTCAGAAGGGCTTCCATCAGCACCCAGCTACCTGCTACACTCACCCTCTCTTCTCCTTGTTGCTCTTGGCTGCCTGGAAAGTGCCGACTTTGAATTGGCCTGTGCTGACTTTTAGAGCTTGCAGCTCAGTTTGCCTCTGCATCAACACACTGAATTTTGACAGCCTGAAACTCCGATCTTTGTAATGTTTTTGGAGTTGTTCCGTGGCTAGTAGTGGAGCCCTTAAAAGGGGCCTTCAGGTGTAGGGCTTCACATCTTCTAAACTACTGCGGTCCGTCCCCCTCCCTTGTCAGCATTTTCACACCTTTAAAATTACTGCACTTTGAGGCACCTGTACAGCAAGATGCCTCTCCCTATGCTGGATGACTCAAATCACTGACTTCTGAAATCCACTGCTATTGTTATTCTAACAACTTGGACAATTTACTAAACTGGGAGAAGCTGGTTTAAAACTAAGATTAATTTTTTCAGCGTTACCAATAAAATTACTGCAAATACCTTTTCAGGTCCGTTACCTTCAATATTGCTCACCAGTTCCTAAACAGTCCCTTAACTAGAGTCAACGACTATAGAAAAGCAAGGGATCTGAACTTCTCTTCAGTTTAGATGCTGTTTGGGAACTGTAGACTAAATTAAAAATCAACATGGAATTATAATAATGTAGTTATTTTAAAATAATAACTGCATTACTTTCTTTGATCTTGAGGAAACGTTTCACCATTTTTTATCAAACAACCCACTTTTATATGCCATTTCTTATAAAGATTCCTCAAACTGATCTTAATACAAATGTTTGTATTGTGTTGAATAGAAAAGTATCAGGTAGCGGAAAACACGATCACTGTCTCACAGTTATGTAAAACTGGTTGTCACAGCAAGAAATCCCACATAAATGACAAACACACCAATATTAACTTGCATTTAGATTTAGCAAAACATTTCCTATAGCCAAGCAAACTTGTTAAACAGAATCCAAGCAGAAGCCAATTAAAGGAAGCAATTAGGGGAACGGGCAGGAGGGAAAAGGGGCAGTGAAGAGCCAGCCCACACAGACTGTCCCCCAGCCACTGGTCCTCTTGGCCACCACACCTGGGGCTGACTGTGAGGCCACAAGGGAAAGCAATGTGCTGTCAGCAGAGGACATAGCACCTCTTTTACTCCCAGCACAGAGATCTCCACAGCTTCCTGATCCCCAAAACTACTCAAATGTATTGCCCCAGTTTCCAGCTGCTGTGCTGCCCTAACTAAAACAACTGGCAGAGTTCCTTGCTGCGTCCTCCCCAGGTGCTCAGCCTCTCCCCAGCTGAGCATCTGCACCTTGCCTTGAACACTGGTGCTTATTACTGCAACAGGAATGATAATGCTGATGGAAGAGACGCTTTCTGCTAAAACCTGAGAACATAAATGCACCTTAAATTGATAAAGCTGTTAAATAAAGTAGGCTATTTCTAAAATTCAGAGTACTTTCATTTGCCATCTTGTTTCCAAGTCTCTGGGATTTACTCTTCTACATTTACAAGCTTTCCTCTGCAAAAATAATGGCTGCGTGTTTTGGTTTTTTCTGAACAAGTAGCAAGGTTTCAAGTGTTATCCTCATCCTTTTTCAATTTTGCTGCAGGGGAGGGAGAGGTGAGCCTTGTGTGATCCGCAGTAAGGACAAATGACCATTCCGAGTGTGGAACCTTAAGGATGTTACCTGGGAGCAGTTCCATGAGACCCCACTGTTCACAAGCAGTGCCTGGTGCATGAAATGATGACTCCCTGTGTGTTTCAGCATTTTAAATAAACAGGCATCTGAACTCTTCTCACCTGGCTTGTTTTCAAGGGGAAAATTAGGTCCCAGCAAAAGGGAGAGGAAGCCCTTGGTAGGAAATGGAAAGGTAGGGCAGAGGCAAAATTAAAACTGGCAAGGGAGACAGAACAAAACAGATAAAAATTTGTTACTGGCTGAGGAAAACATAGATATGAGAAAAAAACCAAACCAAAGCAGGTTATATCTTAAAATTTGGATCAGTTTTCTTTTACACATATAAACATTACCTTTAAAAGGTTTTTTCAGCAGATCTATCTGCACTTCTGAAAATTCAGAACTGTCATAGTGATTTGGATTTTTTCCATGTTCTTTAAAAGTTGTTTCCCTGACTGCTAGACATGGACTTCTTGGACTCCAGAAATTACTGAATTTATGTTGTTTTGCATATTCAGAATATCCATGTAATACAAGAAAACATCTGCCATAGAAGAACTGCTTCAGAAGATAAATTTTTCTTTTCTTTTTTTTTAATGTTAATTTTTCTTACTACCCCTTTCTGGAGAAGTGGCATTGTTAACTGAAGTAGTCATGGCTTTAAAAGAAATAAAAAGTGTTTGTGAGCAAGAATGTTTAAATAAGAGTGTACATTTCAAATGTAAAAAAAAATAAAAATAGAGAAGGTAAAAACAAAACCAGACACTTAAATATGTCAAATTTAAGGGGAAAGAATGGGTCTCCTGTCCTTACCATTGATAAAGACCACTTTCCATCACTCAGAGGTATAAATTGACAGTAGATAAGAGAAAGCAGCTGAAAAGAATATGCTTCAGATGTCAGAATTTTTGCTGAGGAATAGAAATCCTGCTACTCTGTAGATGGTAGACACAGCAAACACTTCAAACGGATCTCATCTTACTACACATGCATTTGTGACCTGTTGCATCCACAGGCACTGCTACCAGATGCAGCAATTTTCTGGTTGACTTTTCCAGTTACCTCAGGAAAAAATCTTCCTTTTCAATCTGCAAAAGTCCAGGAAAATGTACGCTTAGCATGCCAAACTGTATGCACTTTAAGGCCTGAATTTGCAAGAGCTTAAAAGAAGTCTGAGCAATGAAAGGCTTCTATAATTTATCATTTTTCCTAGAATATGGGGGATAAAATGCACAACTGAAAGACTTGACACAGTTATATGCAGCTGCATACCCAGCAACTGTATTGCTGACAAAGAGCTGTTGGTTACTTTGAGTTCTATCTCAAACAATCTTTGAAAAAGTGCTCAACTATTACCACATTTTATATACATTAGCTTCCTGCACAAAGTTGAAGTATTACAAGAGGGTAAAATATTCTTGCTTCAACAGCTTCATCACAAAATCTATCTCCATTAAGGAAATAAAAAAATAGGTTAGTGCATATGAATCTAAGCTTCTCTTTTCCTTGAACAGTTTTATACCAAAATTTGCACAATAGGTTGTTTTAGTTCATTCAGTTTTACTCAGAAAGATTCCAAATGTGTTTTTCCATCTCTATCAGGTAACCCAGAAGAACTGAAGGGAAAATATGTCCTGTTTTCTTCCCCTGTTTGGTGGACATACATTGATTGAAACAGTCGTGAAAGTAGAAGTCTTTATTTATGGGTTTAGCAAACATGGTATGACTTAATCTGATTCAGAAAAGAGTCTGTAGATGCCACAATGTATTTGAATGCATAATAGATATGTAAAAAAAATCAAAACAAAACCCCAAAAAACCCAATGAGGTCCATTTTAACAGAACACGCTAAAACATTTATGAAAAGAAATTTAAATGAGTAAAGCAATATACATCCATTGATTAAACTCGACAATTCTACATCGGGAATTTAAATGTTCATGTCTTATTTCTAAAATAATTTTATGCCTGCTGAAAATACCCTTCTCTCCGTGCTTTCTCCCCACAATCCTCTCTTTCCTTGGAAAAATAATTTCATTACCCAGTGAAAATTTTATTAGCATAATTTTTAAGGCTGTAGGATATCAGGCAGTCATTCAAGATATCACAGATGTAGTAATACATCTATTGGTCACACACATTTTGACTGTGCATGTCAGGCAGGGATAGGATCAAATATTATAGAACTTGAAAGTGAACAGCTTTCCCATTTCACAAGTAAAATACTTGGCTGATTCCAAAGCCTGAATGCCTGGATGTTATACTGATGTCAGCATCAGTTGGCTTTCCACATGGGATTCATCTGCAAGGAGTCTCAAAGCTTGTCAGCACTGGCATCCTGGGATCTCCATTTTCCACAGTGGCATATTTTACTTCTGTCACCTAATAGAACAAAGGGTCTCTCTCCTGCCTCTGAAGCACTAAGAAGTGCTGTTCTTTGGCCATGCTTTCTGAGCCCTCTGCTTGTGCCCTGAGCAAGGAGGATTACTTCAAAGGGCAATGATTGCTCTTAGGAGGCTTTAAAGCTAATTTCAAGCTTCACCTATGCAATCAGGTCTTGCATCACCTGGCAGCTATTCAAGAGCCCAAAATGCCAACGGCCATATGTCTGGAGCCTGTGCCCAAAAGGATCTTCAGCTTTTTGGAGGAACTGCTTGTTCTTGCAGGAACTGAGATCCACCACTGAATGCTTCTCTCTCCCCTCACATTAGTTATTCACCTCCCAAAGCGTTTTGTTTGCTCAGTGGGAGAACTGGTAACTGCCTACCTTACAGAAAGCAGAAAGGACAACCTAGTTCCCTTCTGTGAATTCACGTGGCCTCTTTAAACTCCTCACAAAGCCCCACTGGGAAGCTGCACTGAAGCATTTTCAGGACTCTGGAGTGTTGCTCTCCTTTATGAAAATGCTGACATTACTGCTGTGTCTTCTTTCAGAGATTTTGTCACAGTTAAGACAGGCAGAGTTTCCCTTCTGGGCCTATAAGTATTTCTCTGGGCTGTCAACCAGGGAAGTTTCCAGCTCTAAAAGGACAAGATAATCTAAAAAAAGAGGCATTTGCCTTAACTGCCTCTTACTTTCCAGAAGTTCTTAAAATTCTCATTCTTCACCAGCCTGCTAAAACCATTCATCTGATGCTTTTTTTCCTTCTTCTTTTTCTCATTTTAATAGTACTGATTCAGTTTTTAGCTCTGCCCCCTCATATAAATGTTTCCCTGCCTGAAGTCTTATGAATTCTGGTTGGATTTCTTAGCAGGACTCCCTTGTATGAAATAGGACACTTCATTTTTCTTTTTTTTTTTTTTTTAACTGTGCTGTGTCTACTGAGCTAACAACTAAGCAATGCAGCCTGGTTTTGCATAGGAACTGAGATGACCCATGTACACACAGTATAATACCTTCCATGAATCAAAAAAATTATCAAGGACCAGCAGAGTTAGGAAACGTGATGCCTGTGCACTGAAGTAGCTCTTGAGGAGCAAGACCGGGTCTGATCAGGTAGCTGGGATGAGCAAGGGCTGCTCAGGACCACTGCTATCTCCATACAAAGCCACTTCAGCCTATACTGACTCCTGAAAACAAGCACAGCACAGGCGATGTAGCACGGATGGCCGACTAGGCCGAGGAGCCTAAAAGGAGAGCCAAATGAGAGACCACACAGAGAAAGCAAAAGGAGAGGGCAAAAAAAGAGAGAGAGGGCAGAACCCTCTGACCTTTATTTATATGTTTTTACAAATCACCCTGGATTGGAGGTAGAAATCACTACCTCTCCATTCCATTGGTCAAAGCATCAATCTATCATATTTCTCCGCCCAGGATAATGGAATGATAACAACAAAGACAGTTAACAAAACATAGATAGTTGTCAAGAAACCATGGCCATGTTTACAGCAGAATGTGTGAGAAAGTATCACAGCAAAGAGAAACACTGAGAAACTGCAAAACTCAGGACAACACAGGCACACCTGCCATGGATGTGCATGGAACCAGCCTGGGGCCCAGGGAGATTTATTTCCCCAGACTTCAGACTGCAAGACCCACCCTGGAGTTCTTCCACCCAGAGCTGGCCCTGGAAGCAATCTGTCCACCTTCACACACCTTTGAATGTGATCTGTCAGGTGGGAGCTGGCTTCCTGTTGCCCACTATGGGGACTGGTGCCCGTGGGCAGCACTGCCTCCTGCCCTGCACCAAAGCATTGCCACCCTGAAGGAACACAATCCCATGCCATTAACAGATTAGCAAGAATGGGGATGTGCACTTTTTCCCAGCCTCAGTGGTGGGAGAACGTCATCCAAACAATTGGAACTGAAACTACACCCACACTGATGCTTCAGATCCAAGTCCCATATTTTCAGGAAAAAAGCAGGATGAGGGGGAGTTTCTTCTTTTGTATCTCATGTTTTCTCTGTGAACATTCAGAGAAAGAAAATATGGAATTGCAATGGTCTGGTGAGGCCATAGAAGCCATTAATTTATTACAAAATAGGACCAGATATTCTGTGTTTTGAGGCAATCTCCTGCATGGAAGATGGTGATTCAGGATAATGTAGCACAGTTATGGTACACATAGAAATTCTAAATACAAGTATGTTTAGGGGTTTTGTTAATGTCTTGGCTTAAGAGGATTCTGAATCCCCTAAAAACATGTTTCTTTTCTATACTTCATGTACCAGCCTACTTAATTCTATTTCAAAACACATAAATAGATCACATTTATTTTAACACATAAATTCTAAGACAAACAAAGCTTCATGTGTCTCAAATGCTTCTATATCAGCATGTTTCTTGATGGAATATTCTTGCTGGTCCCACACCTCCTTCTTCAGGAAGATGATTGTTAAGAAAATCTTTAGCAAGACAAAATTTGAAAACAAGACCTATACAAAGTTGGAAATTTCTTACTATCCTTTCCAAAAGAAATTCATTCTAGGAAGTACAAAACAAAGATGAAGGAAGTCTGGCATTGTTAATGTAAAACCTTGTATCTTGGACTAAAGCTGAAGGTGCTTTAACCTGCATGCTGACCTGCCACGTGAGTGTTATTCAAAAAGCAAGGTCAGGTCTTTAAGCTCAGAATAGAAATTTTTGTTTGTTTTTTAAACATAAGTGAGAGCATAATATAAACCAATTTATGAGATCAATGTTGAAACTGTTAGAATAAGAGGTATCTCTTTTCCCTATCCACATAGCAATTTAGTCCCTCTACAGCCCATTGTCAAAAATAATGGTTTGGTCTCTGTTTTTTCTGAGATTGGCCCAAAAAGGGAACAAAAGCTGAAAAACCATGGGCAGCAAATGCAATGCAGAGATTTTTAAAAGATTTTCTAATACTTTATAGATGTGATATCCTTTTTAAGTGAAAGATTACTTTAGATACAATCCAAGGATATTTCTGTCCTCAGTTTACAAAACCAAGTTCTTCACATCCACAGGGCTCTTTTCCACGATTTTCCTGATCTGATTTATGGGGTCGCTAGTAATGATGATTACTATTAGTATTTATGGTGCCATAAAATAATCATTAACTTTATTTAAAATTAGTTCAGTCTCTTCCTCTGCCCTATATATCCTTCAGCTTACATTTCCATTGGTTAGTATAGAAAAAGAAAAGACAAATAAGGAATCTTTCCAAGCCTAAGGTCTACAACTCTATAAATTCTCTCTCAGAAGAACTAGAGATACACTAGAAAGTTATAAAGCCAATAAAATACCTCCTAGAACAGAAAGTTTCACAATAATTTTCAGGCATCACAGATATGTTTGTGAAAATTATGTGAATTTTGATCTTATGCATTTTGAAAATTGTAGGTGAAAACCTCAGTTATAATAGCCTCGTTGACAAAAATACTATTCTTTTTGGTGCAATTTTAGGCAGGTACAAGATGATCATTGGAAAGACTTTGCATAGTTAAAAGGGTTTGATTCTAATTAGTGTTTTCCAACGCCTTTTCTTTTCCCCAAAACACTTTTGCATGTTTTTGCTTGTGAATAAATCCCACGTCAGTTGCTAGTAAGGTCATAACACATCATTGCTGCAGAGCAACGAGAACACGATGATAACACCTGAGTTCAGAACACCAAGCCATTTTCACTGCTTTCTGGCAGTATCCTGGGGGGATTTCAACATTTTGTTTAACCTCACAGTGCTCACATGCTTTAGGATATGGAGTTGTAGATTTTTGTTGTCAAATCAAATTCCATAAACTCTAAGACAGGCTCTCTCAGCCCAAACATGAAGATCTATCTATAAATAAAGCATGGAGATGGGGGATGTTGAAAAAATGCAGTTCTTTACCTTCTCAACAATTTCTGGCAGGTTTCCATTAAAACTTCAAAGACATGCATAGCTGAAGGTAAATCAAATAACATGTGTGATGCTACTGGGAAAGGTCTGAGTTTGCAAGGATCGCTCAACAAACCACAGCTTATGTTCTGTGTTGCTAAAGAGAACTCTAGAGTAATAGATTATTCATTAAAAAAACAAACAAAAAAAGAAATGGGGATGTTAATTGGAACAGCAATCGTCAGAATGAACACTGTGTGAACATACACAGTAAAATCTGAAACAGGTGAATCTGTTGTGGGCAGTCTGGTTTCGGTGCTTAAAAATCACCACTGGGCATCTATATAGTTCTGCCTCAAGCCCATAACCATTTGTTGTCCTTTGATTATGTAGCTTTACTATTCTTGTTGAAAAAGTTACTGTTTTTTCATGTTTTCCAGTTCATCTGAAATCTGCTCATTTTTTCAAGTTCTTGATTTAAATATTTGGTACTTTAGGAAAAAAAACCAGACACACAAAAGCTTCCCTGATCCCATGTAAATTCAAATAACTATTCAGAGAAGTTTAAGTTAAGACTAGTTTGTATTTTTTTGTGATTCCTATTAAATGAGAAAAAATCCACCATATCTACTTAAAAAAATTCTTCAAGACACAGAAAGCAAAATACTGGACACTATTCTGAATGACTTCAGCCCCAAGCCTTTTAAACCATTTGAACATTTCAATACTGAGTCAAGTTGTCCCATTGATTATTCTATATGATAGAACCAAAACTTAAAATTAAATGCAGCAACAAAGTGAAAATTTTATGCATTCTGGTGGAAGAACTTGTCACTGTACCGCAGTCACAGTCATCACCAACACTAGGTTTGACTGGGCAATGTTCTTTTCCCCTAGTCCAAGCAAAGTAGAGTATTTCCAAAGAAATCACCCTGCCACAATCCATTTTGCACTTGCATTTGTCTGTCAGCCTTGCTCTGTAGCCACAGCTACATAAAGGCAGGAAGGGAGCTATTATGGCTTAACTCCAGACAGCAACCAGGCCCTTTGCAGTCACTCGTTCACTTCCCCTGGCTGGGATGGGGAAGAGAATTGGAAAAGTGAGACAACTGGTGGGTTGAAATAAAAACAGTTTAATAGGGAAAGCAAAGCAAGGAATTAATTCACCACTTCCCATGGGAAGGAAGGTGTTCCATCCACAGGAGAGCTGGACTCCATCACACCCAACGGTGAATTGGGAACAAAAATGCTATCACTCTGAACATCCCCTCCTTCTATATTCTCCCCCCAGCTCTATAGGCTGGAGCAGGATGCCATATGCATGGAATGTCCCTTTGGTCAGCTGGGGCCAGCGATCTTGGCTGTGTCCCCTCCCAACTGCTCATGTACCCCTAGGCCTTCCCTCTGCTGGGCAAAAAGGGCATCAATGTTGCAAGAACTGCTCATCAGGAACATAACGATCTCTGTATACATATGAAAGAAAAAGAAACCTTTATATGCTTTATACTATGCTACTCTCCAGTCACGTATATTCTTGCTCTCAGTGTAGAAATAAAAATACTCCAGGCAAACAAAATTAAGGAGATGATTACTTTGTTGTTTCAAGTTTCATGACTACATCTCTACTGTAGAAGCCAAAATGTTTCAAATCTGTTTGGATGCATACAAGGCACTAAGTATATTTCCCACAGAAGTCACACCTTTTGATGGAGGTTTTCCATTACTTAACAAGAGTAAATGAAAATAGAAGATACATTTGTAGTTTACCCTGGTTCAAAAAAATGCAAGTGCAAACTGGGGTGTTTGAGCAAACAGAACAAAACCAATCTGAAGGACTGCGGGCTTAAATTGTTCATAAGTACCTTGTGAAACACTATTCTTCTGTGATAAGAAAACAGGAAATGGTAAGAATTAAGAATTTTAGCCATGCATTTCCTGAAGTACAGTAGTAGCAATTAATGACATGGTATTACTGTATCATCTGGTAGTCAGCTAAAGAGCAACAACTAGATTTGAATCATCACAGCACGAGTAAATTGCGGGAGATTAACACACTTGCAAGTGCAAATGTTCAATTTAACTTAATTCTTTAGTCCTGAAAATATCATTCACTCCTGTGTGCAACAATGCAGAATCAAAGCTCCATAAATGTCTTTTACCATCATTCATAAACCCCTGAAGAGAGACAGTGAGTGTACCTCTGAGACGAATTCAGAAAAGTTTGACTGCATCCTGAGGTGCCGACAACCCTAATTATTAGTCTACCTGTACTTTGCTGCAGCAAATTGCTCTCACACATATACAAAGATCCACACCTTCACAAATATATAAAAGTACTTTGACTGTATCCCAAAAGTGCAACCAAAGTCATCTGTGGACACACTTGGGCTAAGTCAGGTACCAGCAGCCAAACCACCACTGCAGCAAAGCTCAGTGTGAGCCGCAGAGCTCTGCCAGCAAACCCCAGCTGCTCTACAGGAACAATACTGCTGTCACTAGATGACAGCCCCAGCCTGCCCTAGCTGATGTTGCTCCACGGAGCTGGATTGTGCAGAGAGAGCTGGAATATCTTTGCATATGCTCCTTTTCACCAAGACATTTTTTGCCTGCAGCTGAGCAGTAAGGCAAGTATGTGCTGAGCAGAGAAATGCCCACAGCTTGAATGCGTGGTTTCTCAGTTTTCATGCAAGCCAAGCATCCTGTTCCTGTTTCCCATCAAAACTGACTGCAAGATAATCACAGACACAGAAAAGTTGTTTGTTCACTCTGATCCAGTACTGAAAGTTGACCATGTGTCTGTGATACAGAATTTGTTTTGGACCTTAAAAATGAAAAGACCATTTTTTGCCTTGTGATGATGTTGAATCTGATAAGTACATGGACAGGGAGAAACTTGTATCTCTGTATTTAGCAGGTAATCAGGGCTAACAAGGGGGTGAAGCACTACCCCTTACTGGAGTGACCTAGTGAACCACTGCAAGGACTGCCCCAGAATACACGTTTATTCTGAGGCCAGTGTGGATAACACAATGAGGCCTCAGCAGAGAAGTAAGCAAGTATAGACAATATAATGAAATGAGAAATCCAATTCCTAAAATGTGGTAATTTGAATTTTAAATCCAGCAGACAGAAATCACCTTTTGACTGTTAAGAGTCAGCGCTAACATTGCTACGCTGCATAAGAGGTGGAAAGTGGAAGTGCATATATATGTGTTGGAAAGAGAGATGAAATTAAGGGAATGGAAATAAGTAACATGGCCTCGATAGGGACACATGACAGTAGGGAATGAGGATGGTAAGAGATTTAACTATGAAATATACAGTTCATAAGATGGCTTGCGTAGCAGCTTATCCATTTATTTGGTTTAGGTGGTCCTCCAAAACCACAGAAAAGTCATAAACTGATTTTAAATTGTGCAGCTATCTTCAAAGTTGCCTAGTGACTGCACACAGCAGCTGGACAAGTGATGGGAATTTATTCTCTTTCCCAAGCCCTTTAAAAAACCTGCCTTTCATATTAACATCTCCCAGGTTGCAAATGACAGGCAGATTATCACAAGTGAGGGTTTCAGGTTCTTGGCAAGCTGCAAGGATTTATTCTTTTTATGATTCCTAGGCACACTCCAAACTTACAAGTAAGTACAAGTTGCAGTGATGAAAATGACAGCATGATCCTCTCACCTCAAGTGAGTAAAACAACAACAAAAGAAAAGATCTTCAGAAATGGGGAAGTATTTCAGTGGAGGCCCATCTGACAGCTGGCCACCTGTAGCTCCAATAAATGATTATTTGACATGCTGCTGTTGACTTTCATTAACCAGCTAATCCCTGCAAGACATCATGCCAATTTAAAGATTCAATCCCATATTTCTTTATTTTTACCTGATACACTTCAAAATCATCCAAAAATACTTTGGGACTGAACATTGATGAGGAAACCATAATCTTACATTCAAGTTATGTACTTATAATCCTTCTTCATTTGGCAACAACATAAATAGTTACATAAAATAAAAGTAATTACTCCCAACTATTTATCATAAAGCAAGAAAAAGAGATGTCTAAACAAAGTGTTTTGATGCTTTTTAATGTGGATCCTTTGATTTTGCAGAGCTTTTCATGTAAATTTCTGAAAGCATTAAAAAATTAGTATTTTTATGTATCATGGATGAGACACTTGGCGTTATAGGAAGATAACTATTCATCAGCTTCATAGTCCTCTAGAGTGTATTGCACACCTACATGGTACACCTGGCTGCTAGGCCTGATTTTTCTTTTTTAAGCTAGCAAATGAATAAAAAAGCCCACGTAAATCCGACAACCCTCAGTTGGATAAATTTCTCAGAGGTTTTTACAAAGGGAGTTTTATTCCCACTAAGAGCTGAAAGAAACACACACCTCATTAAATTTTTGCCAGATAAAGAGCCTGTCCCCTCTCCTGTCCCTCAGGTTTATCACAGAGGCAACTGCTGAGTCAGGCAGAAAATGATATCTCAAAAAAAATTATCCAGATTCACAAGAAGGAACAAAGAAAAAGAGTACAAAGACCTGCAGGATGTAGCAAAAAATGCATAGCTTTGAATTTGAGTCCCTTGCTCAGTAACACTAGGGAAAGTTTCTAAATATGAGGAAATAAAACATGTTATCTATACTGTCCTTCTGGAAGCATATGCACAGAGGTCTGGTCAGAGGCTGGTATTTCTACCTCCTCATTATTTATGTTTGGGTTTTTTTAAAAGTCCATAAGGAGGTCCTCACAAAAATTCTATCACCACAGAAGGAAAAAGTAACCACAAGCTTGATAACATCACTCCTGCATGAAGCTGTATGAAGTCATTGTCCACTCTGAAGGGCATTGGATGTGGCAATTTCCCTCAGATGCTTTTAAAGAGTTTCAAAGTGTTTGGCTCAGTAACCACATCTCAGTGGTGATGTTTCAACCATCACTCTTCTTTGAAGCATCTTTCTACAAAAGGCTGTTACCATATGGAGATCACCAGCTGGCTTTGATCTAGTTTCAACACTGGGATGTGGCATAAACACGACTGTTTTCTTTTGTCTGATGGTCTTCATCTGCGGAAGGGCAAATGTGCAAGGAATGAACATGAATTTCAGCCTACCAGCCAATTCTCTGGGACTGTCTCTTTTAGATGAAGTAGCCAGAAATCCAGAACAAGCTCAAGAGCACAAACATCTCCCACTGTGGGATTTGTTCACGGTTCCCATGTGGTTTCTTTCAGGAGGGAGAATGCAGCTGTCCTGACCAACTCTTTCACAAATGGCAGAGCAGGCTGGGATTTTCCTAATGAAACCACATCCATTTCGGGAAGAACTCCCTACTAATACCAAGCCCCAAGCCAGCAAAAGCAGTGCCTGCCAGCCTTCAGCCCCCCACAGCCGCTTCATTTCAGGGGCAGTGCTGCCTCCAGCTCCTCCATGAGGAGATATATCAACTGGCGGCCTACACCTTCCATGGTTCTCCTTGCACCCTGGGCACCCAGAAGGTGCTGACCTGGGTCTTCATGTCCCTGCCACCCCCATCCCCATGTTATCCTCTGCCCCCATGATAACTGGACACTTGGGACATGCTGTCACAGGCAGCCAACCTTACGCCTCTCTCTCACTCCAAGCAGTTCTGGGCCTTGCACCCCAGGGCACCTTCTGAAAAGGCTGGTCCTGGAAGCATCCTGCCAACTATTTATTTATTATTTTAAATGAAACATGATGATCCTGACGTGGGGTGGAAGCATTTTGACACTGCGCAATGGGAAAGGTTCAGGTTCTGTCGCACACACCCTCCCAGACTACATGCCCCATCCTCCCTTTACTTCAGCCCTGTTTTCACTTCATAGTTAACACCATCTCTTCTCCTGATGCCTAGACAGAACGTAAATATCAGAAATAATTATAATACTTACTGACTCTGCAGTTAGCGCCAAGTGAATAACCTGTCATAGTGGCATTTCTCCTACTTTAGGCAGGATGTGCCAGCCATTGTTATTTAATGTCATGGAATGTTTAATGTTTCCATGTTATTTGTTTCTCTGTAAGTCTTACCAATTTGAGGAAAATGGAATTTATTCTTTTTATACCCAAAACCTGATTTCTGCCCACCGTCTGTAGGGCAACACAAGAATACATCAGAAGATGAGGAGGACCGAGTGACTCAGTGGCAAAATAAACCCAAGGATATAAAAATGCAACTGGATGTGAATTTTTGCACCTGTAAGCATCCTTTAGGGTAAGTTAAATATGCCAGAAGGTGATTGACAATTTTCATCAGTCCTAAAGACTGAATAATTTAAATGCAGGGCTTCTTCTCATCTAATACAAAGTGCTGAGTACAGAATCCTAAACAAACACTGTTGAATTTAAATCTGGTCGGCACAAAATCTGAAATGGAAGAAATCATTTAACCCTATGTGAGCCTGCATGTTCTGTGACTGCAGCACCATCTGGTTACTGGGAAAGTGGAAGGAAAATCTACTCCTACTGTAAAGGAAAAAAGGATAGGACTTGTTAACACATCTGAAAAAAAAAGCCAAGAACAAAAATCCCAAACCCTGTAACTATGCTAGTGTTAGATGATAACCCCAGTTTGCCTTGTCTCTCATGACAGTTAATGTTAGTAGGAGACAAATCCAGAACCCCGTGTGTCCCAATAGTCATCATATTCCTGAAAAATTGAGTAAGAGCCTGATGAACATTACTGACATTTACAGGAAGCCTCAGAAGAGCTTCAGAGCTACAGGAAAATAGCAGAGCAAACCCTTTAACTTGTCAAAGAACCTACATGCACATGGGTAGGCCAGCTATGTTCAGAAATTGGCTGGTGCCAAGGAAACCAAAGGAGATCTTCCTCTGTTGTCCCAGACCATTCTATGCTAAGTGAGATATTATTCCACCTCTATCAGCCAGTTCTTTCCAAAAGCCCATGCAGAACCCACTGTTTTCATCTGCTCTTCCCAGCAATACTTACAGAAATGAATTTCTGTAATTTTATCTGCTAATTAATCCTAGGGGTGCTTTATATAGGCATTTTTAAACATCATAATCACTGTCATCAGCCAGTAACATTTTAACTCTGGTGGTGGCATGCTGTGAGAGTTGGTCATCTCATTCTGTTTTGTTTTATTATAAAACTGGGGCAAACTGCTGAAGCTTCAGATTACTGTGAGTCTATATTTTCCTTCTCCAACTTTTCTCATATCTGCAAGACTCTTGCAACTCTGACATGCTTTTCTCAGAGTCAAAACACCTCAGCCTTCACTCTTCCAGTGCACTTAGCACAGGCAGGGATAAAACTAGATTTTACTGGCCTTGTGCTGTGTTTTAACACAAAACACAGATTGATATGCCACTTTTTTTAAAAAAAAGAACTTTAGTACTGTAGTGAGCGACCCAACTACTTGTTATATTAGGATTACGCTTTTCGTTTTAAACTTTATGACAGCTTGCTTAAACACGACCTATATTTTTTGCAGCTTTACACAAAAATGCACCTAGTACAGGCAGCTATTCCTTCTATGAATGACAAAGGTGAGAAATATGCTGTTCTGGGCAAGCTGTCCAAATAACCCTAATTGCTTTTTTGCCGGATGTCATTTCGCAGAATTAACTCTGACAGTCCCATTCCTGCCCCTTTCTTTCCTCACCTCCATCAAACTGACATTCCTTATAATCTAGCTATGATTAGCTAGAAATAGCTAATTTCCACAGCTATGCTTTTGACAAATGTTCAGGAGAGGGTGCTTGCAATCATACTGTTTCTCCTAGGTTATCGTTCAATTTGCAGCCACCAAAGTTCTCTCTATCCTTGGTGGGAAAGAGGTACAGGACTGCTGATCAGACTCCTTTTAGGAAAGAGAGTCGATTTCAGCCAACCTAACCTCCTAAATAAAGATATGAACTTTTATTTTCTGATTTTCTGTCCAGACTACTAATGTACGCTTAAAGAACATTCAGTTTTTCTTCAGAGTGAGACAAAAAAGCCACTGCTCAATTAAAGTCATACCGCTCTAGGATGTTGCATCAATGTCTTCTTAAGACATGATCAAAACCAAAACTGTTTTGTGTTTGTGACTTCTATACAAAATAGTCTGTTCTTCCATCCTGATTTTCATATAAGCACATCAAAAAGCATGAAATTCTTTTGAGGATCAGAAGATTTCTAAATATGAAAAGTGACTTACGTGCACATCTCTAATACTTCAAATACCTCCAGCAACATTAACTTTAAAGCGCATATTTATTGAACATAATTACTGCTTAAATAACCATTATATCCAAAGTATGGAACACTTATCTGATTATGAGATTTCACTGGAGCCAATAATGCTTGTCTTTTCCTTTCACAATGTGCCACTACATTTTTCTTCAGTTTTTAATCCAGATGCAATCTGGCATGACAAAAACTGCTGGCTTCCCAGACAAAGTCTGATAAGCCAAATTCCGTGCTGATTCAGACCCTGCTTCGGTGTGAGCATGTGAGTTTCAAAGCCAGCATACAACAGTTGTCGCTGTTCAGAAACTTCTGAAGAGACACGAATCACCACAGCCAAAATAAAATTGAAGCTATCTGGGATTTCTTTTACAGAACAAGGATCTTTCCCATTTCCATCTTTGCATTAATCTGCTGCATATGTTTTTTTGTTTGTTTTCTTCCTGATAGTGCACGAATTCACAATGATCAGTTCCTGCTTTTGTTGCTGCTATATCAAACAATTAAATTTCCATGCATAGAGCAAAATCCACTGGAAAATAAACAAGCAGACGGACAAACAAAAGGTCTCCAAAATCACACAGACAATTTTGTTTGTATAATCCTAAATGGAACCAATGCTTTCTAATCCTGCCTTCTTCCATTGCTGGTAATGAACAGTGTAGGTTTTTTGGGGGGTTTGTTTGTTTGTTTTAAATGAAATAACATTTCTATTTTTGCTGCTATAATCTGGACTGAAGTTCTTTTCTCTATTACAAATATAATACAACAGTAAAACAGATTAAGGTACATAGCCTTTGTCTCTGTTTTAACTGTGAATCTGATATGCATTGCCACTGACGCCAACAGAATTGCACAGACTCAGACATACAAGAATAAAAGACAGAAAAATCTAAATATAAATTTGGACCAAAAATGAGGCTTACCTTTGCATAAAAGTTCCTGATAGTATTGCAATTGGCAAAGCACATCTATCAAAATATGCATGGGTACAGATAAATATGTATACAGGCTATTCTTGTAGCTGCAAAATGCGAACAGAAATGAAACCTATTTAACTCTGTAAGAAGAGAAAGCAAGTGGGAAAATCAAATTGGAATCAGAAACACTTCCACAAAAATATTCTTTTGCATCATAAAACACCCTTTTATAGACAGACGCTCATTTAGGCAGACTTACTGAAAACTAGATAATATTGCTTCTGTCAGCACTTGATGCAACAGCAACATGTGCCTGTTTATCAAAGAAGATTATTTTCCTGAGAAAGTTAATGTCCTCAATTATAGTGTATCATAAAACACTGTTCTTAATATTTACTCTGAGTAGAAGAATAGCTCTGATTATGTCTTCATCCATTTGATTTTTGTCTACACACATGGTCCACATTGGCTTACTTTGTTTGCTGCTGATTAACAGAGAACAAGTCTTGGAGATAGCAGTCTATTTTAAGCATATGTTTTAGAGCAACTAAACAAATCTGAAAAAAAAAGAAAAAGAAATCAAAACTGTAGTATTTCCAGAGTCTATAACAGAAGATCCCAACAATGTAAGCTGAATCTTCAAATTCTCTATTCTGGAGTCACATTGCTCAGTTTAATCCTTAAACACCAGGGCAGGCAAAAGACAAGGGTGAGGTGTAAAGCACAATATTGTAGGAGGGTGAGAGAGAAGGGAGGAAAAGAAGGTGATAATGCTCAGAAGTCCTAGAATAGTAATCCAACATCTGCTCAGATGAAGCAAATGATAAGACAGCAGCTGATGCAGTTAGTGAGCAAACAACCCCTCAGATAACCCCTGTTTACTCCTACCCTTCCTCTACCTCTTTGAGGAGCAATATCTTCTAGTGACATTGAGAAGAAGGAATCACCAACTCATCCTTTTTTCCGTGGTCTGGGGGGACCCACAGCAGGAAGATAACTCTTACTAATCTCAGTAGGGTATGCAGTAGCAGAGGGCATAAAATATGTCCTGGGTGCTCTGTATACCAGCCTGAGAAGAAGAAAGTGGCAAAAACTTATTTTTTACTTCCTTTTGGTCTTGCCTGACTATTGCTAGGTATACATGTATATGATGGGAATGGAGAAGAGAAAGGAAACTTTTTCAAAATCATGTAGCGGGAAGACAACTGACAGAAATTTAAAGCTTGACTGCATTATGAGCCTTTAAGACTATGTCTAAGAACACCCTACAATTTGGAAAGAAAAGCAATGCACCTCCCAAATGGTAGTTACTCTAAATGTGCTGAGGATGTTATGTAGCCTAAATTTTCAAAGCAATTTCAAAACCTTTATTTTCAACTTACACACAAGAAAGGCAGGTAAAAAAAATTTAAGTGATCTGTCCAACACAGCTTCTCAAACTGCACCTGCTCTCAGTACAAGCCAGTCAAAGCTGGGCACTAGAAAGTCAGATGCAGATAGCCAAGGTAGACTTGAGCATGCCAGCAGCAACACTGCCAGCATTATAAAGTTATCAGCACAGCACTCAAGACTATGCTGAGAAACAGGGAAGAGCAGCCCCCAGAGCACCACTCTAACACAGCCATGCTGGGAAAATATGTAAACATCTTTAGCTGCGGGCATAGTGCCCGCATAAACCTTCACGTGCTTAGGCACAGCACTGATTCGACTGTAGGTGGAGCTCAAGAACACCTCTCCAGTGCTGGAGTTTGTGGGATGAAGGCCGGCTGCACTCACCCTCGCTCCCTCTCTAGAACCTTCAGCAGCCTTACATCAAAAGCTAGCGCAGCAGTTTTTAATAGAAATGGCTATGTAGACTCAAAGCCACTGAAGCGTATATTCAGAATAATGCATACCTGACTGGAAAGAAGGACTATTCTCACTCCTAATTACATAAGAGTACTTGCTGATACCCATCCTGATAATCTGTTCACAGAAGCAACCATATCTCCCAGGAATTCCTTTCTTTCCTTGGCCCCACTTAGGCTGTTTCCTGCAAACCATGGGGAAACAGATTACCTGTATCCCCCTCCCCCTAGATCAAACAACATAAGCACTCCTGAGCAAGTCTCCATTTTCCTTTATCCTGACTTTACAGCAGCAATACTGTGTACTTTAAGGAGCTATAGAACATGAGCAGAACTAGAAAAGCAGCCCTTGCATTTGTTTCATTCGCTGATACCAGATAAGGAGTAAAGCCATCAGAAACATTAACCTCATCAAATGATGTGCTTTCTCATTGAGGAGAGAGAATTTTACTAATACTCTTTATTCTTAATTGCTGATATTTAACCTTTCAAATCTGAACAGGTTTTTAAATAATTATTTTTTTATTGTTTACACATGCAAAATAAAAACCCTGATACGTTAGGAAGCTTACAGGTTACCTGTTAATATTTCAAATGGCATTTATTAAAATAAGCTTCTCTGTCTTAGTAATAGGACAGTATGGCTCAGGTTCTGTTCTAAATTATACCCATTGTTGTCTCTCAAGAACGGATTCAAATACTACTACAAGTTACTCCTCTCCATTGCTTTCTGAGCACAGCTGGGAGCAAATTTAGTGAATGGGCTAAAAATACAACTTCACAAGGTACGTAAGCCAGGATCATAGTTCCAAAGGCAGGATCAGCCTGCTGCAGCCTAAAGGAATGCTGTACATTGTCAGTTTGGAAGTTCATAACACAAATATGGCTGGAGTTTTCCCACCTGAGAAAACTGAGCACTTGTGAAATTCCTATTAATCTAGTAGCACCATTTAAGATGTAAAGCCAACATGCAACTGGCCCGGTCCAGATTCCATTTAAAAACAGGGTTAATCTCTATTAAAGCCACTAATGGATATAAAGGGATTCTGGATTTACACCAACACAAATAGGACTAGGGTATGTCTCTTGTTGAGGATTTTGAAGTGCAGATGACTGAATTATGTATTTTTATTTTAACTGAGTGCCTGAAATTATTCACAAAGCTAGTATCCACTGGGTATTAGTAGACACATGCACGATGACATTTTGATGGTGTAGATGTTCAGGAATATTATTCTGAGAAGTGTTTGAGAAAATTATGAACTACACAAAAAGTAAAAGCATGGAACTTATTTAAGTGAAATAGAAACAGTGATGGCCAGGGAAATCAGAACAGCAAGTGCAACAGAAGCCAGCAGAGAACAGCATTAAGTTAATGACTTCTCATTTCTTACATATTTCTGACAAGTTTCTAACCATTTCATAGAAGTTGCAGCATCATTTGTGACAAAAACAATGAAAGAAGCCCCAGGTGGGCATAACTAGAGAACCAGCAGCAGAAGGGAAAGGCTTGCTAGCAATCCACTGCACGCTGGCCAGTGCAAAGGAGGAAAGCCACACCAAAGGAACGAACACTGTGGAGTGGTCGCTGAGCAGAGTGCTTGATTAGCTCCCTCAGAGCAGTGAGTGGGCAAGCCAATGCCACAAAAAAGGTAAAACAAATACAGGGAAATGATCACAGTAGCTGGAAAGCGAAAAGATGAAAGTCCTGGAGGTTCCATGTAGAGTCCCAAATTTAAAACAAAACTGTGACATTGCAAAACAGCCCTCTGAGAGTGGCATCCCTCAAACTGTTCTCCCACAATTTAGCATCCAATCTTGTTGTTTGCTGTTATTTTTTATAGGATTTTTCTGCATGCAGTTAAGATTTACTTAAACATCACTGGCTCAAATAAACACATACGGTGTTTTTCTAAAACATGTAAGGGCCAGATTACAAAAGTTTTCCCTTTTTTCTACCTGTACCCCATTTATGACAGAGACACGTTTTATGACAGAGCTCTCTTTCACATAGTAATTACCTGATTTTGAAACTCCATTTTATAGAAGTTGGCCCAGTAGCTAGAAATTCAGAACTAAGCTTAGAAAAAGTCCTCAAGAGTACCCCAACACATAACATGGTTGGAGTACATTAAAGAAGAAGATAAACCCCACCAGTTCAGCAACAGATGCAAGACTCATATATAAAAATATTAAATTTTGGGAATGCTGCAATATCACTGCTTTCCCCATTCCTTAGT
>VYZT01014669.1:46738-67728 GCA_013400735.1 Pomatostomus ruficeps | reverse complement strand
CGCGGAGGCCGGGGCGCGCAGGGGCCGGCGGCTCGGCGGGCTCCGGGGCCATCGGCGCGGTACAGGAAAAGCAGTCCTCGCAGCGAGCGGGGGTGCCTGTCCTGGCTCTCCGAGTGCCCTCAGCGGTGCTTGTGCCGGTTTCCCGGGCGGACTCCTCTCGTGCTGCGGGAGCAGGCTGCGCGGGCTGTCCCCGAGGTGCGTGCGGGCGGGCTGGAGCCGCTCCGCTCTCCCGCGGCAGAGCAGCGGCATGCGGTGGAGGCGCGACACGGACAGAGGCCTTCGCAAAGCCTTGCACGGCTCGGAGCAGTTTCCAAAGGGACAGTAGATCCTTTAGAGCTGCGAGAGACGGTTAGGTAGTAGCCACTGGCTGCAGGTGGTGGGGAGATGAGGCCACATGGTGTAAGAATTGGAACGGTCTTAACTAATCGCGTAGCCACTGGCTGCCTGTCAGCCCTCAGACCCTTTCACAAATTCCTTTAAATTCGGCTTGCGGAAAGTTTCGGCATATTCAGGTGCTGGCCGAGGAAGTGAGAGATGAGAGAAAGTGGTGATGGAGGGCAATGCAGGACCTACACTGTTAAGTATCCGTGGAGTGGGGATTCAGTACTCCACATCTTGCCATGGTGCACCTGTTTTCCTATTTAAATCAATTCCACAAATGAAGAATCATGACTTGGAGGAGATAGGCAGTAGTGAGTCCCTTTCCAGATCTCCTTGGCTGCACTCAAGGAATGGACTCCTGTTCGTGATAGTTGCCTCTCTGGTGTAACGTTAGACATCTTCTCCAGGCACTTTATTTTGTGCTTTATTTTCAGAAATCTCTGTTTCCGCAATGGAAACGCATTACTACTTCTGTCTGCAGCAGACTAGCTAGTAAGCTTATTCCTGTTGTTTTATATATTTAAACAGTTTATGGTCCTAATTCTATTGATATTTCTATTCATTTGCTCACTCTGCCCACCCTCAGAATCTGATTATTCTTTTGTTTTTGTGTGAACCACCTGAAAAAAATCTTACATCTTCCCTGTAGTTTGAAATCCTGGGCTAGATTTGGTCTTTTGTCTGTGGTTCTCAGTCTTCAGTGGGACAGGAGGATTACTGAGCATGCATCCACTTGTCTTCCCTCTGGGAGCTGCCCGGGGCCTCTCCAAGCAATCCCCCCTGTGGACCTGAGGGACAGCAGTAACTACAATTGCTAATATGCTTCTTAACGCAGGGCCCTCCCTGACTGCTGCTTCACCACCATTTTGTCAGTGTGTGAAACAAGTTGTGGAGCAGCTCAACAAAGTGCTGTTAGTAGGTGCTGTTACTGCAGTGGTTCGCGGCTTTTTGCATTTTCGTTGTGCTTTCTTTTTGATGTAGCTCCTGGAGAATTAACTTAAATACCAAGAAGATGAAACTGTTGTGATGCTCAGTGGTGAATGGCATGGTTTTAGTGTGGCCAGCCTTTGAGATATTCTTGAAGCCTCTGTCCTTACTCTGTGTAGTAATCTCTGATAGTAATGTGTTTCATTGGTACAAACTACAAAGTGACACGTGTCACTTTGGAGTTTGTAAATAAACAACTCCTTAGTGTTGTTGAAGATGAAACAAAAGCCCTAAGGTAGATGTAGTGATAGTGCCAGAAATCCCTGGGGAGATTTATTCTGCTGGCTCAAGCACTACTTTTGATATAAGACATATTGCTGGAGTTACACCAGCAAACCTAGTGTGGATAACCGTTTTATGGGCTGAGATAATAAACAGCATAAACCATGTTTCAATAGCGTGCAGTGTCACATTTTTAAAATGAAAAATGGTCTTTGCCTTCATTACTTGATTTATTCCAACCCTGATGAGGGGAGATGTTTGTATAATGTGATTAACTCACAAGAAAAACAAAAGGGATAGAAGTTCCTCACTGTGTCTCAACCAAGCTTCCTCAGGCATTTTGTGGGTACTGTTAATCAAGCTGGAAAATCAAGAAGGAATTTGGCCTCTCCTTCAACATTCCCCTGAAGATGAAGTTAACCCTATGTCCAGAAACAGAGATTAAATGCTTGAGGAAAGATGAAACTTTAATAAGAGTTACACTCTCATGTTAGGTCCCTGATTTTCCCCTAAAACGTAATAGTTTAATGTGCTTGATATCTGGTAACATGAGGATTTTTTGTGGGAAGTATTTTTGCCCTGTTTATACCTTATGCGTGCCTCTCTCTGTGGATCTGCTTTCCTAGAACTGACTGAGAACTTTGGTATTGTCTTTCTGAGCTATTTAAGTGCAATTGTCATTTATGTGCAATTGTTGCTTGTCTGTAGCTGATATGAAAATTTTATTGAGAGTTAACATGACTATTAATTTTCACTGCAAAATTTTTTCCTGATGTGAAGTAGATGATGAGTAATTGGTACCTTTTTTGGGTCAAACCATGCTAAATGTCTAGTTGATGGTGCCTCTCAGAATGAATGCACTCAGTTTTGCAGCCCAGATTCCTGTTGTTATAGGATATAGCGACAAGCTGCCAGACTTCAGTGTACTTTGGTTATGCTGATTTTGCATTTGCAGAATTGTTTAGAATTATCTTAATGAACATTACTGTGTGACTTGCATCCTTGCCAAGTAGACCTTGGGAACTTTCTCTGAGGGAACTTGGCCATTTATGAACTATAATTTCTGCAGTTGTTTTTTATTGGGCAGTGTACAACCTTGCTTTGAAGACAATTGTGATATTTAGGTTTCTAAGCTGTAATAAGCTTGCTACATGTTTCTTCTTTTGCTCATGTCTTGTTGATAGACCTATTTTGAGAATGCAGTGCGAATACAGTTTGGCTTGGGCCTTCACAATGCTTTTGATTACATAAAATCTCTGCTTAAATTGACAGGAAATAGGATTCTATATTTGGCTTTTCTTCAGTAGTTATTCTCAAGAGAATAAAGTTGAGATCATGGTTAAAGAAAGCAGCTGTTGCGGAAAATCTTTATTACAATGAATATGTTTTTTCCAGAGTTAAATAAATGTAATTTAGATTGTTAACATTCATTTAGGGGGGATAGTATGTTGTAGCTGGGTTGTTCAAGAAGATGAATTTTTCAATTAGAACTGGTAGCTATTAAAGCTTATGAACCTATTTCTGTAGGTCTGTTAAATCTTGAGTGATGTCCTTAATAGTGTTCTGCACTTAGAAATCATATCATGTAGTAAATAAAAGATGTGCCACAAGTTAGAGTATCAGGTTTTCATTTTGTACCCAGACCTCTAATTCTGGTGGGTTTTTGTTATAAAGGAAAAAAAGGGGTAAAAACAGTGTAGCTATATTTATAAGGTTGACCTCGGCCCATTTTATGACTCCTGTGACTCATAGCTTTTGGGGAGGGAGGGAGATCCCTGTGCGCTCCGGGACTGCCTGCCTGTCTGGCGCTGCCTGTTTGCACGGGCAGGATGAGAAGGGGGCTTGCAGTCCTGTCCCCATGGCCTCCTCTTTCATTACACGGTGAAAAGGGTGGTTCTGTCCTCTGAGATCACAGGAACACTGCAGGACATAGGTGTGGTGTACCGCAGTGCTGTGGGATGATGGCAGTGGTGTTCCTGGCTCCACTCCATGTGCTGCTCCCCAAAATACATCTCTTGTTCTGCCAGTGGTCTTCCTGGGTGAGAGGGGTTTGTTTAGTGTGTTTGACCTGTGCATTTAGGTGCAGGTATTTCTATACTCCTGCTACTGCTATTATTAATCATGATAGAAGACAAAACTAGCAGTCTGAGGTCACATGTAGAATATTGTAGTGTTTATATATTTATATATTGTAGTGTTGTATATTTAAGCCCTAACTTAAATATGTTAGGAAAAACAGCTTGGTGAGGGACTGTTTTCCCTGTTTGCAGAAACATGGAGTTTTTGCTTTAAATAAACAGCTTCCTGAATAACTGAATTAGCAAAGCCTGATTTCCTGCAGCTTTGTGCATTGAGGTTGGTATCTCATGTTGATTCCCTTTCTAATAAATGCTGAAGTTGTATTGCAGCCTTTTTATTGCATAGCATTGAGAGATCATTTTTGCCTATTTTCAAGGAAACTATAATAATTTATCTTTGAGGTCCCATCTGCCTGCCATAGCGGAATAAAATTTCCTGCTGGATTCAAAAGTGAGCAGAAAGGGAAGGTAAAATGACCAAAAGATAGGAAGATCCTTTGAGTATTGTATCATTTAATGTTGCTTTTCTAGATTGGAATCCTCTCTCTGTCACTGTATAAGAGGGAAAAAATAGTCTTTCTCATTCCTGCTTAATTTCCAGTTGGTTGCTATTTTTTTAGACTTTTTCTCTTGCATCCCATGAGTTGGTTATATTGTGGGTTTGAAGAAACACCTTAAATACCCATAGCTCTAGAGCTGTGGAGTGAAGGCAGTGTAAGAGCAGGGCCTTCACTTTTAAGAGCAAGGGAGTACTTTTCTGCAGAGGGATCCAAATACTACTGCTGCTTTTATTTTAGTTTTTGCAAGTGTGGTTTTTCCAGGACATGCTTTTCCTGTTATTGGGACTTTCATTGCAATGGATGCACTTACAGCTGTGGATACAAGACATACTAATTTCAGGGGAGCAATTGGCTGAAAGCCTGAGCCGTGACTACAGTAGAAGCTGAAGGTCTTGTTGGAGCCAGTAACTGTTCTCATCCCAAGCACGGACTGAGGCTGGATGGTCTTCTCAAGTTAACCACATGAACATGCTTCGACTTCAAGGTTGCTTTCCAGTGTCCTTCTCAAGGACCCCAGTCAACAGTGCTTCCATTTCTTTCTCAACTGTGCAGGCCCTAATAAGTCTTGGAATATTAAATGCCTGGCCTCCAAGATACCTAGGCTGCAATTGACCATTCTGTCGGTGGGATTTGACCTGCTGCTGTGCTCAGGTCATCCAGGAGATAAGCTTCAGCATCAGCATGTGCTACAGCATGGGGCAGTGAGGGATTGAGCCAGCCAGGGCTGTGGGGGACTGCAGTGTGTGACCGTGATGGCATGTGGGGAAGGTGGCTCTGTGCCCATTTTGAAGGGAGTCCTACACACTGGTGATATCATCATCATTTAATTAGTGGTAGCTATGCAGGAACTAATGTTTGCAGTTTAGTATTTGGGTCTTCCAGCAATTAAAGATGGTGTGTGCTCAAGTATTTGAACATGTAAATGCTAACAGTCTGAAAACGTGAAAGTTTTGCTCTTCTGTCCAGTAGCACTGATCCAAAATACATCAACCTGTAATCTCTGGTACTGTGTTTTAACAGGAACTGTTCTTAATGTTTTCTGGAAAGAGCTGCCTCGTGGGCTTTTCTCTTGGCTTATTGCAGTCACTGGCAAAACAGTGGTTCAGGAACACTTCCTCTATCAGGAAGGTATAGGCATTATATTTAAAAATGCTCATCAAGAAGCAATGTCAGGATGTGAGCAGGCTCCACTTTGAACCTGCCAGTCTAGGAAAGTGTGTGAATGTTGTGACATTGATATAAACTAAAACATCTTTAGCGATGCTTTGAACAAGTAGATTCTTTTAATATGAAGGGATGAGAAAGAGTTAAGGCTTTGTACCAGTTTATTGGCTTTTGTCACCTTGTACAAAATGTTAACGTCTTATTTTTTACTCCCCACCATAAAGTCCTTTTGAACTCAGTACTGAAACCATCTTTTAGAGACACAGCATGTTTGTGGAACAGCTCAAAGCTGTTCATTCGAAAGCAAAGCAGCTGTTCTAGCTACATGATTTTAAGTCAATGCATATGAAAATTTCATTTTAACTGCTTCTTCGCTCCATGGACCTAGGCAGTTATTGCCCTGCATTTTGTTCTGTGTACCTGATGCACCAGGTTTATACCATGTGCCATTCTACCTCTAGAGTCCTGGTCTCGATCATCAGAGCTAACCTGGAGAAAATCTGCTCTCTGTATGAAGTGATGGCCCCAGCTGTCAGACTGTGCTGCTGCTGATTTGTCTTTCGTCTTCCAGTTGCTCTGTTAGTATCTCCTCTGCTTTGACAGTTCAGAAAGTGGCTGCAGCATGGTCTTAAATTACCTGCAGATGAGACAACTGTGAAATACAAAATTATAGGAAAGGACAGCTGAACCTGTCACGCAGAGGAGGTTGCTGTCAGTGAAGAAAGTCAAGGGATCAATGCAAAGAAGCTTCAGGATCAGATCTGTTTTCCTCAGTGACTTGAGAGGATATTTAAAATTGCTCCCAAAAGCACACAGGCAGATGGAAGAACTGGTGGAGTAGAGACTGCTATTGAAGCAGATGTAACCTGGATGGCATGACAACACTGTAAATAAAATACAACACTTTAAGTACAACCATCTAGCTGGTTGCCACCTTTTGTGTGGAGTGCAGGGGCCGAGTCCCACCCCTCTGTGGCTGGAGGCTGGGAAGAGGAGTCAGGTCACTTGCCGGATTGTTTGAAGTGGGACTGCCATGATTTTGTCGGAGGGGCTGGGCAAATTTGAATTTTTTGCAGGAAAAAAGACCCTGAACAACTTAGGTACTGGGAGGAGAAGTCTTACAGCCTTCAAGTGAGACTGAGGATAAATGTTTTGGTTTCCTTCTTTGATGAGCAGGGAGAGAAGACCAGGCAGTTAAATGGCTCTGTAAGTTGGTGAAGAAAGCTTCACCAGGAACCAGTGCCTGGGGAACTGTAGCAGACAAATTAGAAGGTTGAGGGGTTTTTTTGACTTTTCAGTGTCAGATTTAAGTAACCAGAGGGACAGACAGTCTTCCTCATACTGCTGCCAAATCCAGATGGTCTTTGCTATTGGAAAATAGCTATGCTGCTGAGGAGATGGGTGATGTGATACACTGTGAGGCTCTGGTCAGACTAAACAATTGACTTGATTTTTCCAAAATCAGGAGAAGAGCAGCTGAGAAGGCTTGAATTTAGACATTTTGCAGTGATGTTATTTTCTAGTGCCGAGCTGAGTCACCACTTAGTAACGTTTGTGCACAGAGACAGAAACTAATTGCCCTCAGCCCAGTTTAACTTCAGCTCTGCCAGTGCCTGCACAGTTTAACTCTCAGTGTAGCTTTCTTGCCTAGATTTCCAGCTGCTTGGTGCTGCATGGCAGTTCTGCCCCGTGGTAGCTGAGGGCAGGAAACCCTCACCGGAAAGCATTACTCAGGCAGCGTCTGGGCTGGCATGACTTTTCTCTGAAGTCTGTTTTAATTTTGCACAGTTTGCAGCGTGAGACGTGCTCCTCAAAATAGGTCATCAGTTGATTAACTGGTATGTTGGTTCACAAAACCTCTTGGCTTAAGTCACATGGTGAGTCTGAATATTAAATAACAAGCAGTGGAAAGCCAGTTGAGTCAGACAAAGAACAAAATAAAGCCGCTTTTTTGGTGAATTTATTTACTTCAGAGGGACAAACAGCTGTGTAATCATGTGACCAGTTGAAGAAGCTTTTGCAAAATGCATATGCATAACAGCAGTAGGTTTTCAATAATAGTCTGAGACCAGCTTTTAACACTCAGGACACCTGGCATCAGACATCTCTTGCTTTCATGAACCAGTGCACTAACAAAATATTTGCTTTTAGACGGTCTTTCCTGAAACTGAAAGTCAAAGCAAGGGCAGGTGTGGAGCCACTTCAGGATCTTTTTCTTGCAAGGCTGGCTGCTTTGCCTGTCCAGCCTGCTTGGATGCTGCCTGTAGCTGCAGGAGTAGATGTTTGGATGTTTTTGATAGACTCTGCTGTTAACAGCTCAGTGACTGCATTATCTGCAAATCTTATGGCCCAGATAATGCTGGTAGTCAAGTAATCAAGCAGTGCATGAAAAACTAAGCTGCTCTAGGCCTCCATGAAAAGAAGCTTCAGCAAGGCACATTCCTGTGCTCCTGTGGGCAGGCTAGAAGGCACGAATTCTCCCTGGATGCTCTTGCCAGGCTGTCAGTTAGGGGAAGAAATGAAAAGCTGCTAAGTCTTCATTTCATTAAAGTATGCAGGTTCTTTTCCCCCATAGTGCTCTTATCCCCTTTGATTTTTACCATTTCTGCTGAAGTCTCTCTAAAGGAAGTGCTTTGTTGTGATAAGCTTGATACTTGCCTATGGTTTGTATAATTTAAAAATATCATAGGCTATTTTGGGGAGTGATCCTGAAACTCTTCACTTTAAGGACTACACAAAGTATTTTCTAAAGCCTTTGAGCTCTTTTTGGAAATGTATGTTGAAAATACTTTCTTAAAATCTCACTGTCTCTGTAAAAGCAGCAGGCAAAATAGGTTCACTTACTTCTCAGTCTTGTATGTAAACAGTTACATGTGCTTAACATTACTGTCATACCTCATTCCACTGATTTATCAGATTGGATCACAGCTTGCAAAAATCAAGACTTGAGTGTGTGGCAGATGTTAAGTGTGTGTTGGTGGAATATTTATTGTAGGGAGCCAGTAGTTTGTGCGCAAGTTGGTAAGTCTGCTTTTACCCTATGTTCTGTTAACCTGTCTGACTCTCGTTAACCTCAGGGACTCTGCAGGCTGTTGTAAGATGGGACTGTTCAATATGTTCGGGCCTGCCTGTCCTTGGAAAAGTGGTTTGCACGAACCAGGGCTATTATGTGTCTGCTTACTTCTGCTCTTTCCTGGGTGAATGTCAAAAATACTGTTCCTTGCATTGGCAGGCACCTACAGCACTCAGATCAAATGAAATGGTAGGAAAATGCCACTGGAAACATCTGTTCAGAGAGGGGAGGAGGTGTGTAGGACAGCTGCAAGACATTCACCTCTGCTTCCCCTCCTGCCCACACACTGTGCCCTCACATGAAGTGGTAGAACTGTTGCTGCTGTTGCACAATAGATAAGCAGCTGAGAAGGATTGATACGTAATTTTCACACCCTGCCACTAGGTTGCTTTATTTGTTGACCCCCAGCAGAAGAAAGAACTGTCAGGGCTCATGCGGTGCTGGAGCAGGGGGAGGAGTGAGTGAGTGAGTGGCTGGCAGAGGAGTGACAGATTAGTCTGAGTTGGAAGGGACTCACAAGGATCACTGGGTCCAGCTCTTAAGTGAATGGCCTATATGGGGATCATACCCACAACTCTGGTGTCATTAGGAGAAAGGCTGTGGAGAGCCAGGGGTTATTAAGCCAGCCTGGCTATCAGAAGAAATGTCTGTGAAACTGCTCTTTGAATATATTTTAACAGAAAAATTTCCCACACAGCTTTCCACAGCTGCTGTTGTGAAACCAGTCTAGTCAGCCATCAACCAGGCCGTTCACACCCTGGTGCAGTCTGTTTTCAAGTATATTAGGTTTTCAGATTTTGGGGTCTCAGGCAAATTGGCACTGTACTCTGTGAGCCCCTAAAGAGTAGCTCTGAGCGAAGCAGGAGGCTGGTCTCTGCTGTGGCGTTGTGGTGGGTTAGTGGGAGGGAGCTGGCGAATGGTAAGTGTTTGTGGAAAGCATAAATATTTGCCTAATGTTTGTAATTATCGTCAGTCTGTGGTGTTCACTTGGTGAGGAGATGTAAAGCTAGAGAGAGAGCTGGGCTGGCTGTGCTTACTGCCTGGCTTGTGGGAGCCTTGGGATTGAGAAGGACTTGAAGCCAGAACCTGCTGCAGGATGACAAACTCCTGCCAGAACAGCCTGGCTATCAGGTGCCATTGTACTCGGCTCTTGGAGAACCTGAGCTTGGGGTGATCATGAAGGAGCTCTGTACATACAGAACTGGATTTTCAAGGCCTGCCTGCTGGCAGTGGTCACAGACCTGCACTGTTATTTGGGTTGTCTCTATCCTAAAAACTGCACAGCATCTTCCTCCTGCAGAACCCCATTCTTTGGAGGAGCTTTTAATGATAAGCTAAATCTGTAAAAGATTTTTGACGTTACTTTCTTTTTTTCACAGTCTGATTTTTATAACATGACAAAAGTTGGTTGCTGGCTTGCAGTCGGTTTTGAGCCTCTAGGCTGACCATTGCTGCAGTCATAAGGCAGAGGGGTTGTGAGATGGGCCATGCCTGTAGCAAAGGATGTGGCATCAGAGTATCTGTGTAGCTTAGCTGCACATTGACCAAAACTTAACAGGGAACTCATTGTATATGTGGGCTGTGAAGTCTTGTCACCCAAAGATAATATCTTTGAAACCTCTGGGGTCAGTAGTCTGTGGCCAGCATCTCACTCTTTGGTACAGAGACTGTTCTCATTTATTTTTGGGTAACACCTACTTCATTGTGGCCTACTCTGGAATGTTAGAGGTGCAGTTTAAAAAAGAAAAAGAAAAAAAACCTCACAAAAAAGCCCCAAACCACCAAATTTGGGACTGTGGCTGAATAATCTAACCAACTTTTTATGGTTTTCATGACTGTTCAGAGTGCTTAAGGAGGTGTATCTGGAAAAAGATGGAAATACTGGTATTTTTCAAACGAATTTCCTATTTATAGTGCTCAGTATTAGAAACTATCATTAAAGTCTAAGTAATGTGGAAAAGTACATAAATGACTTATATATTCTATTTAAGCATTTGTTGCTTTAAGTAGCAGCTCCAGGGACCCAGGAGTAGAATAGCAGACCTTGCTGGATGTAGATGAGATTTTACTGCCAGAGCTCTCTAGCACCTGGTGTAGGAAAATGTTTTTCTCCTTACAAATGCCAAAGCTGCATACCTTTTTACTTCTATACTGTAGTTGTTAATGTTATGCTGAGGCCAACAGTTCAAGTTCATTGTGGATACTTTGGATTGGGCTAATACCAAACCCTTTTGGATTAAAAGGACCTTTAGTCTTAATTTTTTTTTGTTGTTGTTGTAATTCTGAAGTGAGTGAATTACACATTTCTGGTGTGCATTTGTTTTGAAATGTTGTTATCCCATTTGTTTGCTGAATCAGTAATTTGGCCATAGCTTCCTTGTTTCCAGGAGTTGTGTTCATGCTGTAAAAGGTAATATTATTTCACTACCAATAAAAAATAGAATCGCCATTCAGCCACTGCTGCCTTCTATTTTGAAAGTATACTTGTGTGATGTGCTTTTGGACATAGTATTTTTAATTTCCAGCTTTGGTGCCAACATGATCCCATTCTATTTATTCCCCATATCTGGAGCTCTGTGTTTTGGGGAGGATTTCTGTTTTGCAGTAGCAGCAGTTTTAGCAGCTGTGTGCTCTGAGGCACCGTCTCCTCTGGCATGAGACCCAGTGGTGAAGTGAGAGAAAAGCAGCATGGGAGCTGGGTTGGGCTGTCCCCATTTTATATCTTCTGCAACTGAAGAGCTGCTGTTGAGCAAGGCAAGGGCCTGCCTGCCACCCCCTTCCTGGGGGCTGAAGGCAAGAAGCATGAGCTTGAGTGTTGTAGAGATAGTCATGACAAGGAAATGATAAACTGGGACTCTTTTCAAGAGACTTCTTCAAAATGATTTGGGACTCTTTGAACAACCAGTGTGATTGTGAGACTGTGGAGTTAAATACATGTGTCTGCAAACACACATGGAGCCCCCTCCCCTTTATCAGATAAGTCATTGATGCTGGAAGAGAAAGTGTCCTTGGAGGAAAACAGTGCATGATGGATGGGCACCTGAAGGTGCATGCAGACAATGAAGTTTGCCTGGATGACTCAAACATGGAGCTTGTGGATTTTCAGTCCTTTGGCAAGCATCCACCTTGTACCACTGCTTGGTGAAAGCCGGAGGTCCTCTGAATGTTCCCATGGCCCCTCCAAAAGCTGAGGAAACGCCAGTAAGAAGCAGCCTTGGTGTGCTTGAGCGCCAGGCTCTGGAAGCTCATTGTACCTAGCCACAGAGAGCTCCTGGAAAATTAAAGTGTAGGGGGGTGAGGTTACTCTGGGTTGGCAGCAATGAGACCTGGGAGGGCGGTTCCCTGCTCCTGGCTGCCTGCTGGTGTCCAGAAATCCCTGCTGTGGTCATGGCTGGTGGGTTAAGCACAGGAACCATATGGAGCAGCTGCCTACTGCAAGGAAGGGCCTGGTCTGCATGGACAGTGCTGCCTTATGTATATAAGTAAGGCTTACCTTTGTGTTTTATATATGACTTTTCTAAAAGTAGAAGGCAGGGAAGGTGAATCCAGGTACTTTGAAAGTCAGTGGTACTGTTGACAGCAAGATAATAATGAACATCAATCTTAATTCCTTTCAGGATTTTTTCAGTCCCTTTTTCTTTGTTGAGTAAGGTATTTACATGCTTTTTGCTATGTTTCATGACTTTTATCTTGGTGGACCCTCAACTGTGGGAAGAAGACTGAAATACACAAGGAAATCTGTCTCTCATCCCTAGCAAATCTGGGAATGCTAGAAACTGATGTGCTTAAAACTAGTGAGTTTTGATAAACAAGATGGTCTGCTTCCACTTAAATGCAGCTCAGCTGGGAGGAGAAGACTTGAAAAATTCTGGAGTTTTGCAGGAAGTGTCCCAGCTTTCCTGTCTAACTTTTGCAATAGAAACGTTAAGATGCAGGGTTTTGGTGGGTTTTTGACTTGTGTATTTTTTGTCTTACTTTTCAGTTGGCCTGCTGCTGCGGTATTGCTGCTTGTTCCTTGTGCTGCAAATGCTGCCCCAAGATAAAACAGTCAACCAGCACCCGCTTCATGTACGCGCTTTACTTCATCCTGGTGACCATCATCTGCTGTGTCATGATGTCAACAACAGTAGCTAATGAAATGAAAACTCACGTGAGTAACAGAAATGTGGTCACTGCTGCCCCCTCGAAGAAAATGGGGCTCCTTCCACAGTGCTTTGTGTATAGGCGTGCTCCCCCAGAAGAGGAGGTCAATTTCCTCCACCCATCCACTTCCAAACCCAGATGGGATGATTTCCCCATCAGTCTCTTGATTTTTCCATTCTCAGCCTCTTCCTGTCACCCACTGAGTGTGTTTCACAACAGGAAGAGCCAGGCCTAGCATCCTTCCTCTGTGGCGCAGAAATCCGCTGCAGGTTTCCACTCCAGGTTTGCTGTGCAGGCAGTGTCACAAGAGCGAGAAGTATTAGGGAACGTATTTTAATAGAAAAAATCAGTTCAGTCTAACCTTGATTATGTCTCTGGCAGTTTGTTTAGTAGCAGAAGCAGCAGATTAGAAAATAATTCTTCAAGTGTTGCAATTTTAATTTTGCCTTCCTTGTGTCCTGGACTACTGCAAAGCACAATGCTACAGAGCCTCTACAAGGGGTTTTCTTCAGCATGTGTTGAGTCATTGTGTTCACATGGCCTCTAACCACAGCAAAAATTGTTCATCTCTAATTGTCTTTTTAATTAAAGAGCTTCAAAAGCATGAAAGGAGCTGTGGCTAAAACTAGATTTTAAAACTCAAGTTTCTTTCAGAGTCTTAATATAACTTCCCTAAGCTAAATGCTCACCAGCCTACTTATGCTCACACACTGGTCCTGTTGTACCACATATTTGGTTTGGTTTCATAAGCCACCCAAGTAGCACAAATCCTGTCTCTCACCCACTGCAAGCTACAATAATAAAACTCTGCTTTTAAGTAGAGAGAACAAGGGCTGCATTGCTTAATTCTTAAAAATGAAGGTTCTGCACCAAATGCATCGTTCGGCCTGTTTAGGGGTTATGTATGTGCTTGTTCTGGAGGTTCAGAAGGCTTCCCTCAGTGTGGGTGTCTAGTTGTTTTGTGCTCCTCTTCCAAGAGAGTGCTGTGATTGCACAGTGAGGGCTCTTTCCTTGTTGAACCAGTTGCTAAACAAGCTGATGCCCTGGTTACATTCTGCACTTGACTTTCGGTTGTCTCTGAAACACTTCCCTTGAGAGCATCCCAGATGCGGAAGCTGGTGGCAGCACCCCCTTCCTGCAACACAGATGAACCAGTGGGTTTATAGCAGGCTAATTTGAAGGCGTCTGTGCTCTGCTGCCTGTGACCTTTCTTTCTTCCCATTGTTCCTTCTTTGTATGTTATGTCTTAATTTTCTTTCATTTAATAGCACTTTGCATGAGTTACCCTAGTGCCACCTTTTTGCCCTGGGCCACCAGAAGTTGATGACCACCCTGTAGGAGCACTCAGTACAGACATGATGCTTGCCTGTGAGCTGTGACTTAAAAACTGTTCAACATGTGCGTGCTGAAATTGCTTGCCAGAAATTACTTTGACTTACTAGATGCTTAGTTTGGCAATAAAGTGAATAACCCAAGGAACTTAAGTGTGTGGGAGACAAATTATGTGCTCATATCCAAATTTCATAGAGTTATTTTCCATTAGTAGTGTGGTTTTAATGCAGCTTGTGTCCCTAACAAAAAAATACTCACTCTCTATCCAACAAAAAAGTGATTCAAGAAGCCTTCAACAACATGCTTTTCAGTATTGCCAAATTTCTTTTCCAGTTCATAGTCTTGAAAGCTCAGTGTGGGAAGAAATGGCACAAAGAGTAGCTGTTAGTTTAAAGTGGAAAGATAATCACTCTCTTAGTTTAGAGCATTTGATGTCTTTGAATGGGAAATGGACCATCTGAAAGTAGGCTTTCTTTATCTGCTCCCTTATTTAATAATTATGTTCAGGACTGTTAAAAGTTCAAAGACCCCTGAAGCTAATTCAGCACAGTTTTAATAGAGTGCACCTTGAAAATATTTATTCAGACTAACCAGTCTCAGCTTCCTAATGATGAACTGTGTTTTGAAAGTGCTGTGCACTTACCGATTCCTTTGTTTTTGACTGGGTCATGGAACACTCCTAACGCCTGAAGCCAGACTGTAAGCAAATACTTTGCTTTATATTTTTTGGACCTCACCCTCTCTTTTTTTTGAGAGAAGACAAATTTTGATAAATTTTAATCAGATTTTTTTTTTAAAAAAAATTGTATTTAGGTAAAGAATTTCTAATTGTAGTGCAGTAATTTTTAGAGCTGTATTCTTGCCAAGGAACCATGTGTCTCTTCTACCAGTATAGAGTTCAAATACTCATGCTGATCTTACATGAAAGGAATCTCTCTTTTGTCAGTGAGAGGTGTTTTTTTTTCTCCTTGATTGTTTTGCTGTAAGTTCCCAAGTCTGCAGATCTTGGAGAAAGAAGCAAGAGGCAGTGGAAGAACAGGGAGGAAGTTGATGGTTATGTCCAGGAAAATATTTTGGATAGTAGGATGTAAAATAGGTTTTGCAAGAGCAACTTTGCATATCAAGGCAAAAGATGGAGTATTCATCAATCTAGACATGTGAGCCCAGTGATGGGGGCAGAAATACAGAAGAGACCAATATGGAATTAGACAAAATGGTGTAGGGACTTGGCTTTGTTCCAAAATGAAGCAAAGCAGGACCCACTTGAAGTGCTCCTGTGCCCTGATCCATATATTATTTCTTTTTCTGTTATGCTGTTTTTTTAAAAAACAGATGAAGCTTTACTCACGTGTGTCCTGTTGAAGCAAAACCCTGCATTTCACAGTCTTTGAAAGGATAATTGAGAGAAGAAAAGGGAAAGAATTGCTTTGGTCTCTCAAAACAATGTTTTGATTTTTTTAAATTAAATTTTTAGTGTTAAAGCTCTTTTAAAACTAGTGGTTTCAGTCTGAAAATATCCGTGTCCTACTTAATTAATGAAAAAAAAAATAAGAAAGATGTTTTCAGGAAAACAAATGCCAGTGAAACTCAGTTCAGTTGTGTGAAAGCATTTCAGTAAAAGGTGGTCACAAGTTCTGGCAAAACATACTTTCAGGCTTATTTTCCCAGCTAGGCTTATATCTTGGCCCTTAACTGCATTGTTGTGTGTTAAACCCTAAATTTGCTACCAAAAATAAGGGTTCTGAGTGCAGATGCCCATTCCATATTTCTGATACAATTTAGCCATAGATTCATGATGACATGTTCTGGTCTGATTGTTCCTTGGTTTTTTATTTCATTTCTCAGCTGCCCAGGACAGGTGATCTTGTGCGGCGTCTTTTGCCCTTGCTTTCCCATCTACACTGATTTTCCTTCATGCTTCCTCTGTTTCCATAACAAAGTTTGCCTGCTGTATTCTCCCTCCTTGGATGAGGACATCTAGATGAAAGCAGGGTCCTTCAGGCCTGTTTCTACCCCCTTCCTCGTGCCTGTGCCCCTCTGATGCTCTTTGCCATGCTCCTGCCCTCACATTCAGGTGCTGACAGACCCCACCCGAGGGGTGGCCAGGCCCCAATGTTGGCTTCTTGCACCAAGGTGGTTCCATGTGCCTGCAGCTTGCAGAGAGAGGAGAGCAAGTTTGGGCCACCCTGTTTCTGCAGATGCTACTTGAAGTTGTTGGTCATCTCTGAGGGCTTCAGTGCACGCTGGAAAATTGCCAGCTTTGCTGTGATAACATCATTGCTTGCACAGCAGCTGAGGCGGTTGTGTTATTGGAGCGGATATTGAATTTCTGAAGCAAGAATGCTTTGTCCTCTACTTGGAGGCCAAAGAATTTAGCTTCTGCTGCTTTTAAAGGTATAAAAGTAGCTATTTCACTGTATCTTGGCAAATAACTAATCCATGACTTAACTGCTGTCAAAAATACCCAGCGAATGGAAAGCACGGTATATCATGTAGGGTGGGCAGCCTTCTCAGCAGCTGAACATGATTTAGAAATACAGATTGAAAAGAAACATTAGTCTTTTTTATCTCTCAGTGAAGTCACATAAGCATTGATAAATTGTTCCCATCCTTTCACAAAAACCTACACTTGTTATTACATCAGTCCTACTGTCCCCAGCGTTGTGCTTGTGTTTTTTTTAATCTGTTGGGGTCTCCAAGAGTTTGATTTTATTCTTGTTTTGTTCCTTCAGGACCATGGGTCTTCCTAAAAGGGCATTCAGTCCCACAGGACTGTTTCTGTGGCCATCACTTTTTACTGCATAGTGTGGTGAATACTGCTTGGTGGCAGAGCTCTTTGTTGCTTGTGTAGGGCAAACTGAGCTATTGTTCTTGTGAATCTGTCTTTTTTCTCTCAGACAGACCTGTAATGAAGTTGCTACTTAAAGGAGGAAAGATGTATAGGTTCAAAAATCCCACCAAGATCTCTGTAGAAACCTATGCAATTAAAAGAAGGTGCCTATTTATGGTTACCCAGAGATCTGTTTTTAATTAGCTAGTCAGTTAATCAAGTTCTGTGCTATTTTTGTTTTGTTGTGTTTTATTCTGAAAGTCTTGTAAGTAATGAGAACAGATCTTGAAAAATCTGTCTCCTTGGTGAGTACTATTATCTATATCAAACAAATAAGTAATTTTCCCAGAAATATTTTTAGTTCAATATTATGCTGCTTTCTAACATGATTGATGATTATTATAAGCAAAGAACAGAAAAGCGTAATTGATAGCCCAGTTGATTTTTCTGGCATTGTTGTGGCCTCTTGGCTTTCCCTGGCATCACTGTGGTATTGATAGTTTTCATAATTATTCCAGTCAATCCATTCGCTCATTTTGAATGCTGGCATGTTTGCCCAGTCTGACATTTCATTGCCTTCCAAGACCTGGGAAAAGTGTTACTGATGCTCCAGATGATTTCTCAGGAGCTTTCCAAAACCTCTTGGATGCGAGTTAGCCACAGCTACTTGTTTAATGTCCAGCTTCTTTATGCAGTGCCTACTCATCTCTGAGTTACTGCTGAAAGAGCAGCTTGGAGTGACCCAGCTGGAATCCATTCTCACAACACCACACAGCTGCACTGAGACCTGTTTTCATCTCCTCAGCTGGTTCTAACCCACGGAGGATCAGCTCCATATTGCAGTTGGGTTTGCTACCCTGGGCTCAGCAACTCCGTGTTGCTGTGAGCTGCTAATATAGCTTCTTCTTTTGAGAAACTACTGGGGTAGTTGTTGAGCTCCTGACTGGTTTGGATTCCTGGAATATGGATTGAAGTTACATACCCAGCTGAGAGACGCAGGCTTTCAGATCCTGGTGGCTGGAAGATGGCAGTTTACTCGTTTATCCCTTGTTTCCTGCATCTCAGAGGACTTTCTACCCAGCTGGGAATGCTGCCTGATGACTAGCACTCAGGCCCTGTTATTCTTTCATTGTTACGGCTTTGTGTACTGACCTGCTTGCTGAATGAAGGGGTTTCCTTTGCCACAGCTGTTGGTTTATGCATGTTGTGTCCTGCTGTATGTTGTCTTCTCTATCCTTCAGTCACCTTTACAGGTAGCAGCAGTCAACTCCAGAAGGTTTGATAATGTTGTTCAACTGGTCTTACCAGCCTCAGCTGAAGGCTGTAAGCATATAGAGAGGCCCTTTTTTCTTTGAAATGGACAGTGGTTTTCTAATTAAATTCCTGTGTTTTTGTGCAGCTGAATGGTCCTCTGGCTGTGAGGGGCGCCTGTCTGCACAGAGGTGCCGCGCAGCAGTGGGTCCTGGCCACACAGACCTGCTTTTTTGAGCAACCAGCATAATGTTCATGTGGTGAAGCTGAAGCCAAAATGTACAGCTGTTTGCTTTCCCCTTTGCGGGGAAAGGCCTCAAAAGCAAATATTTAATGAGTCAGGAGAGGCAGGAATATTCCACCTTTCTGTTAATTTAAAACGAAATCAGGTCAACTGGCAAAACTCCCTTTCAGAAGCTGTGAAGGGGAGAGGAGAGTGGTTGCTGCCCCTGTGACACTTGGGTGTGCTTCAGTCTGAGTTTCCAGCCAGGGCAACACAAGCCCTTGGTATGTCTCATGTAAGCTGAATTACTGAAGCAATCAGAGTCTTTTGCTGTACAGCATGGGGAGAAGGGAGAAGGTCCCCAGGGGTGAGGGAAAAAAGCAGTAATGGGGAGGAATGGCATGAGCCAGCAGAGCTGAAGAAAGGTGAATTTGTACCCCAAGGGATCTGTAAGGAGTGGAGTGAAGGCTCTGAAAGACTTCAGTCCCTTACGTTTCAGATTTTGTTATATTCCCTGAACCCTGAAATCCAGGCTGAAGGGGTGTCAAAAGTGAGAGGTGTTAAATGAAGCTAGTGAAAAGTCAGTGGTGCACAGATGTGGTGCACTACTTGGTTATGTGTGCTTTGTGTCCTTTCTAACAGCTTGTATATAATGTGTTCTGCTTTTCAGATTCCATTCTACAAGGAGATGTGCAAGGGTATTCAGGCGGGTGAGATGTGTGAGAAGTTGGTGGGATACTCTGCAGTGTACAAAGTTTGTTTTGGAATGGCTTGTTTCTTCTTTTTATTCTTCCTGTTCACCATCAAAATTAACAACAGCAAAAGCTGCCGAGCATACATTCATAATGGGTGAGTTCTTTGTTTGATTGCTTAATTTTCACATCTTTTTACAAGTTTGTGCCATGGGCTTCCCACTTAGGTGTAGTACTAGGCAGTAAAAAGAAAAAGAGAAAAACTTGACTTTGCTCTTATCGTCAGAAGTAATGCAGTCAAATGAAAACTAACTAAAGTGGTAATCAGTCATCAAAAGATGGGGGTTTTTTTTCTAGTTAGGTTTTAAATAGAGATTGCTTGTGGTACTAGAGTTGAAAACCTCTAATTCCTATTACAACCAGATTATTTTCTGTTTTTTCCCTCTCATCCAGATTCTGGCTTATTAAACTTATAGTTCTGGCAGCAATGTGCTCAGGAGCCTTCTTCATTCCTGATCAGGACACTTTCCTCAATGGTATGTCCTCTTGTTTTGTTGTGCTGCTTCATTCTGTTCTATCTTGTGAGTGTTTATAAATCTAAGTGGTCTGATCAACATGAATATGACCTTGTTTCTTCAAGTAAAGCCTTTACAGGCCAGGTGCAAAAAGAGTATTTGGAGCTGTTTTGGGGAACACTGTGTGCACAAACATGTGGTCTTCATGTGAATGTGCAGGAAACAGCATGGTCTTTTTGACCAAGAGCAGGCCAAAGGGGTAGGTAACAATACCACTGTTGCCTTGCAAATTCTTTAAGAAATAGGCATCTATAATGGTGCAGAAGGAATTGTTCACTCAGGAACACAAAGGTGCATATTAGTTTGACTTGTGCAGATAGCTCTGGCATAGTGCAGCAGCCAGGCTGCACAGAGGAGAGGTGCCAGTGCCCCAGGAGGCACAGCAATCTGCTGGGCACTGGTGTTTGCTGCCTGGATACCTGCAATGCCCCAAAAGAATTTGGGATGTTGTTAATTTTCAGGTTGGTGGCATACATACAGTAAGGTAAAATTAGAGTTCTTGGGCCCTGGTATGAGTGCTCTGCTGAGGATACCATGTCAGAAGCATTTCCAGTTTTGGAAGGAATACCAGGCACATTGGTGCTAGCCCAGTACTGAAATGCCAGCTGGGAGAGGAGTGTATCACAGGAGTCTTGTGGTCTAGGAGCAAAAATCCTGGTGATACCTAGATGAGTTTGTTCTCTTACATTTGCAGTAAGTACATCTTACAGGTACTTGTAAGCCGTAGTTGGGTCTGGACAGGTGAAAAGGGGTGGGATGAGTAATGCAAAGGAGCAGCTGCGTATGCTGCCTGCTTCCACTAAGACTTGCTTGGTTACCTTGTTCTCAACACCCATCTGTTCTAGCCAGGATGTTTAAACGGCCAGGAGGAAGGAGTAACGTGGGGAAGAGCATGGAGTGGGCAGACAGACTATGAGCACAGTACTCGGGGAAACTAAAGTAAAAACCACGACAAGTAAACCACATAATTCATCTTCTTGCTGTCTGTCTGTTTGGTCCTCGCTCAGTTTCATGCCTCTCCAATCTACTCTGTGAAGTTGTGGGCTTGCTGTGTGTGTTTGTCCTTAGGGCCTATTCACTGTTGGGATTAGAAGGATGTAGCAGTACAATGCCTTGTACTCGTGAGCAGGTGAGACTGCCTGTCATCTTTGCAAGTGACCCTTTTCATGGTGAAACATCTTCAGGAACTGATGTGTTTGCAGAAAAGGAGAAATGGAATTTTTTGTACTGATTCTCAGCAGCAGTCTAATGTAGTCTGGAGATAAAGCATAACAAGCTTTCTTCCCTGAAATATCCCTTGACTTTTCACTCTAAAGCTGTATTCTGCTTTAAAGTGAAACTCCTGCTAAACTGACCTCTAGTGTGCCCCTGAATTTGAGATTTACAGATGGTTTGGGTATAGTATGTTTTTGGGGTTTTCTTCCCTCTCCTCCTTTCAAGAAACTTACACTTGTCTTTTGGTTGGTTGGTTGGTTGGTT
>VYZT01014669.1:0-46727 GCA_013400735.1 Pomatostomus ruficeps | reverse complement strand
GTAAAAAAAAAAAAAATTTGTGATGTTTCCCAAGCAGTTTGTTAATCATGGAGGAGAAACACTATGTGCAAGCAGTAGATTTTCGTAGGTTATAGTATTAAATCCACACTGGCCATGCTAACCTTATCTGTGATTGATCCATAAACATCTTGCAGTATACTGTGGCAGAGGGAAATCATGAGAGCCTGTCTGTTTAATTATTCACTCCATTGGTGGTCTGACTTTTTCTACCCTTCCTCTCCCAAATACACATGCCACTTTGTGCCCTGCCTTTGTGCCATATTTTTAATGTAGTTTTTTACAGGAAAACTTCATCCGTTTTTATGTTTTGTATATTTGAAGGATAGAATGCTTGTCAAGTGTATACAATATATTTAGCGAACCAGAGAATGATATTTTTGCTTGTTTTCAAATAATGGGCTCATGATAGAGTAAGAAAAAATAAGATAATCTCTACATCAACTGCTAATGGAAACGAACCCTGAGTGTTCTGTTTTCCCACTTAACTTATGCATGCTTTTTTTCAAAAGGAAAGCACAATGGAAGGATACGGCTGAATTTTGCTGATGCACTTCCTTGTTCTTTTCTTCAATGAAATCAGCTGCACACCTGGAGTAATTTGTAGGCTGTGTACTGCAGAGCAGCACAAGCTGTATATACAGCTAAAGATTAGAATAGGTATCTGTATTTCCTCAGACACTTGTGATGTTGCGTGTGAGAAATCTGTTGTCCGAAGTATCCAAGCAGCTACCCAAATACATTATTATGTAGGTCAACAGTTAAGTAGTCAAATAACCTGTCTTAAAACCAGTCAGTGAATACCAAGTGTTCCCTGGGAGTGGCTCGGAACAGCATTTGTGAATAGATAAACCCCAGCTTTGTTTTTCTGTGGTACTGGAATCTGGAGGAGAAGAAATTGCCCTTTTCAGTAATGATTGGGTTCCAGTACCTTACAATTTCAGCGTTTAGATTCCTGTGGAATGCCTTCATACCACCTCCCTCCTGCCAGTCACAAATAAAGGTTTCAGTCTTTTCTGTCTGAATATGGTAACTCATAGTCTCCACAAAAATTCTCTAGGTTAGGGAAACTAAGTAGCTGTCCTAACATGATTATGTTGAAAGTGTAGCAGGTTGCATTAGCTGAACTCAGCTAATCTTGAGTTAACTGAGCTGGCCTTTCATCTGAAATCTCTCATCTCCTGCTACATTTGTGGGCTTGAGATATTCAAACCACATTACCAGCTTCACTGCATAGACAATAAATCATTTTATCTCAAGGGAAGTGCAACTGCAGTTTGACCTATTTTCTGCCTCTCTGCCTTGCAGCGTGGCGCTACGTAGGAGCAACAGGAGGGTTCCTTTTCATTGCCATTCAGCTCATCCTGCTGGTTGAGTTCGCACACAAGTGGAATAAAAATTGGTACGTGTTGGGCAAGTAGTTATTTGCTTAAAATTCTGGTGGACTCCTGACCAATACTTTTCTTGTAACAAAGAATGTGAAAGTATCATGGTTGTAATTTTTGAATGAAGACACTCGAATGTCAATATTCAGAGCTGTTCATATTTGCTTCATCTACTTTCTCCTTCCCCAACAGAAGTGTTTCCTCATTGCTCACTTCTACTCTACTGATTTATTCTTAATCTGAATTGCTTGGCTTCTATTAAGTAATAGTGTCTTGTGATGCAAAAATTTCTTACTCTAAGTTACTTTATATTTTATATGAAAATACATCTGCTAAGTAGAATGATGCAAGAAAATAAAACTGAATTTGCAAAATGTAGTAGTGAGACTGTGTGCAGTCTTGTGAACTGATGAATCCTGCTTTTTCTGTGTCAGCTTAAGGCACATCGATTTTTTTTCTCAACACGAGAATTGCTAATTTGTGTTCAACTTCTTTCTTGTCATCTAAATATGCCAGATTCCATTATCAACCTGGATGTACACCATTTGGGCATTGATTACATTTTTGGTTCAAGTATATTTTCTATTAGTTTTCCAGCCCTTCACCTCTGATCAATTTAAAATATTTAAACTGTCCTCCCACATATATTCTTCTGCCTCCATCTCCACCCTTTCTGTCTCACGTTTCTTCCTCTACAAACTCTTGCAGTGCTCTCTTGTTCTAATAAAAACACCACCTGCTAAGAAAGAGTTTTAGCAAACCCTTGGCTTTGTTGGATTCCTGTTTCAGGGAGGAAGAGGTGAGAACTCCTTATACCACAGATATTTTTAGTGCTAATTACTGTAGCTGCTTTTTTGTGGATGAAGGAGTTCCAGCACGAGCATTTAACTTCAGCTCTCATTACATTAGATATTCTTTTAAAATAAATCCTGTTTCCACAAAACAGCAGAAAAAAAAGAAACACTGAAAAGACTTTCCATCCACCAAACAGCCCGTTGTGTCAAAACAGCTGTTTTAGTTGCTCCTTTTAAACCCTAGTGGTCTTTGCAAGAGATGTTTGGAAGGTGGAGAAAGGAAACCAAGATGGACCACACTTCAGCTGAGGGAGACCAGTGGTTAGGCCCAAATGGAGAGGAGGCTTTTTGCGTGAAAGATAGTAAAACTATCAAGGTAGTAGAAGGAGCAGAAGAGAGGCCATACCAAGCAATACACCTCTGGTTTCATTGTGTGCAGGGCACCACTCACTAGCCCAGCCTGGGACACTGGGAGTTGCTGCTGAGGAAACCCCTGAAGTATTGAGCTGAGATACACTGATGGGCTGATCCCAGAGATCTCCTGGGAGTTCTAGGAGTCAACACTGGGCTATAATTACAGAAAGAGCTGATTGTAATAGTACATAAGATAAGCAGTGATGCTAAGGAATGTTTCCCTCTGTTTCATGGGTAGGAACCTTGCAAGAATCTCTGTTGGTGTAGTGACGCTTCAGGAAAGTAAACACTGCCTTTTGTGTTTGAGGATATGAACTATTCATCTGTTAGAATTTTGTTTTCTGGGGAGGGGCAGACAAAGATAAGGTGCTTGTTTCTCTCTCGCCAGGACTGTAGGTGCAAACCACAAGCAGATGTGGAATGGTTTGCTTGCCTTGGTCACTCTCATCCTGTACTCCATTGCTGTGGCAGCTCTGGTCCTCATGGCTCTTTTCTACACGCACTCAGAGGGCTGCATGTACAACAAGGTCCTGATCGGAGTGAACGGTGGCCTGTGCCTCTTTGTGTCCTTGGTGGCCATATCTCCCTGTGTCCAGAATCGTGAGTACACTGCCCTTTTCTCCTCCTGGATTTCTGGGGCTGCCGCAATTGTGTGCCCAGAGGCATAAGCTGTGTCTGGGCAGAAAGTCTAATGACAGTTGAGAATTCGTGCTGCTCTAGACTCTTTATCTATGTTGTGAAGTGTTGTTGCTCATTATCAGCTTGACTGCTAAAACGACAGAGGTGTGAGACATTTTGGGTGTGCCATTGATGCCAAGATGATTTTTGCTTTTTTCTTTTATATACCTTTTACACAGTTCTGTGTATCCAGAAGTATTAGCATGCATACTGGTGATTTTTTAAACCTGATAATTTAGCATAGTTCCAGTGTTCTGTAGGGCCAGGAGACCAAACACCCCAGAAGCTGCATAGCCAGGAGACCAGACATTCTGCTATCTTGGGGGATCAAGGTCTCCTTCTAGAACATATTCTGTAAACTAGAGATTAGTTCACCTGGGGTGGGGCAGGGGGGGATTCCATAGATGGGGATAGTACCACACCCCATTCACCCAAGCCCCTCTTACTGGGTACCCTTGTGAGATATGCTAATATGTAAGGTCTGTAAATTGTGTAACACGATTTACCGTGGGGGGAGCATTGCGACGTGTTCCACCTTGGCAAAGTGGTGCACCGATAGGATCCTATTAAAGATACCGAGGTAAACAACCCTCTAATCCTTTAACCGTGTCTGGCTTTCATTTCCTAAGACCAGGAAAAGGCACCACCATCAGGCACATAGTGTAGAGCAGGCTCACCTGCTGATGGCTGGCACGGTGTTGTGAAACTTACCTCAGTCTGGCAGTGGTAGCTGTCAAACTCACTCACCACTGGTTTACCACTTTCTTTTGGCTTCTTGGGATTTATCATTTGTAAAGTTTGGGCCTGGAGGAGTTGCCAGCAGTATTTCATACTTTGTGTGCTGTTACTATCTTGCATACATTGGGCCTGAAAATAGAAGAGTGACTCCAACAGAGATTTTAAAATTATTTAGGCAAATAAAATTATTGTGGCAGCTTGTCAATAGCTTTTGAAAAGCTGCTGCACCTGGCAAAAGCACAGAGGTGATTCTTTACTTATACAGGAATCTAATACTTTTCTAAAACAACCCGCAGAACTAAAGGATAGACTTTTTTTTCTTTACTGGACAGTGGAATGGTATCTAAACTCCCTCAAAAATAAAAGATACTGGTGTGCTGTTCTTTAAAGAATATAAATTTCTTTTTCAGTTTGATAAAGTGTCTACAAAAATAACTCATTTTCCTCTTTTTTTAAAGGCCAGCCCCATTCTGGTTTGCTGCAGTCAGGAGTTATCAGCTGCTATGTCATGTACCTAACTTTCTCGGCACTATCCAGCAAACCTCCAGAAACTAGTAAGTTATCTAATGCTTTATGTAGATTCTTTTAGACATGCCATGTATTAAAAGCAAGAATTTAGCAAACCTGGATTAACGGACTCAGGGATAGAGAAGTGCTGGTTTTGATCTTCACAGAAGAAATTGCCAATAGTACAGGCAAATCTGTGCAGCCAAGAGACTGTGCAGTTGGCACTCTGCATGTGTGTTAAATACCTTGGTCTAGGGGCACTTCACTTACGCTGGGTGAGGTGCATCTCTTGCACCATTTCCTATTTCCTGTGAACAGATTTTCCAAAGTCTTGTAGTGTATTCCTCCTATGGCAAGTACATGTTCTCGTAAAATAGGATATGACAAAATGCATAATGTGTTCTGTCATGTGATAGGAAAGGGTTGGAACAAATGGCTCTTGGATTCCTCTGGAAGAGCCTGGGTGATCAGCTCCACCCAAAATTTTACAAAGTCCAGTTAGTAGGTGCTGACCATTGAAGTGGATACTACTATGAGACCGTTTTCTCCTAGAATTAGTCTGATTGGTAGGCCTGGACTCCTAATGAAGCAAAAACTTGAGTACCATTTTTATTTTTGAGAGGAATTATTCCAAGAAAGGCCTTGGAGTTATGTCTCGGAGTTATGTTGCAGTTGAGATGATGGTGTTCTTCACTGGAGTTCTTGAACTCCACTTGCCTTTCAGCCACTGACAGTGCAAGTTAGGAGTATGGAACTCACTAGAGTTTTAAGTTCTTCACATTACAAGATCAGAGCAAGACTTTACAGCACAATTCAAACTTTCCTTTACCCAAATAAATATCAGATTCATACGTTTGGACTGGAAGCATTCTTTTCACTTAGAGAAGATGTTTTTGGTTTGCATTAGTACTAAAACACCCTTCCTTTGTTATTGCTCAACTTTTAGTATTCAACAGCTGAAACTACAGTAACTAGAGGAAAATAAGTCCAATGCAGGAAGGAAAAGTTTATACAAGTTCTCCTCAAGAAGAAAGGGGAGATGGGGGAAGAAATCTGTCACATTTGTGTACCTACAGACACACACAAGAGTATTCTAGAGTTAGGAAGTAAACCAGACAGTATTTAGGTGTAAAATTCACTTCTAGAACTTCAGCAGAGTTTTGAATTAATATAGAGTTGAATTTAGTGAGTTACTCAAAAGTCTTGGCACAGCGGAAAGAGAAAAAGAAGGGCAAGAACATGATATGTGGAATTAAATCATTTGTATTGTAATTACTTTGTGCTTGTCACAGACAAAGTCTTCAGTTAAGTGAATGTTCTGATTCTTCTTGTATGTATTGCAAGTGTGGTTATTGCATTTATAAGAGTATGCATCAAGCACACTGTTAGACCTCCTTGTCTTCCCATGCCTGAGAATTTTCATGGTTGTCATCTGCTTTCAGAGATGCTCCTTCCTCCCCTGTCTGTGGGATAAGGACTCCACATTTGCCTGTCAGCTTTCACAGTGGCATCTGCTAGAGAATGCATGAGGTGCTGGCACTTACTATGGTGCTCCAGGCCTTGTCACTCAGGTTTGCCATGCACTTACCTGATGTTGACTCATTTGTCAAGGAGGGATTTCCAAATTGGACATCTTGCATACAAAGCCTGAAGAGAATGCAAGTTATAAGTATTTGCAACACCCTAAAAGAGTTGTGTATGTCTTTAGAAGGAATGGGCAAACAAAAAGTGATGTCTCTTGAATCTGTGCTAATTACAGCCTGCCTTACCTTTTTGATGCCAGAGTTGGCTAAAACACCGGCCAAAAGTGGACCTGCCTGGCTGCAGACATGTCCTTAATGGATGCAGGTGGGGGAACCTGCACATCTCTGGCCAAGGTGTTCTACAAAGGCTGGTCATCCTTCTTTTTACTCTCACCTTGGTGCTGTCCGTGCTGTGTGCTGATAAAGCTGTTTGTGCAGGGCCATACAAAGTCCTCTCCCACTGGGTCAGGGGACTGACTTTGAGTTTATTTTTAACCTGGATGTAGTCTTTGCTGCATTTTTCCCTCTACAGCTACAAACAATTGTGCTGTCTCAGTAGGGATGCATCATGGTTGCTGGAAGGAAAAAGGAAATGCCTTAAGCAGCATTGACTCAAAAAGCTCTTGATTGATAGAAGGTACAGCTGCCATCACTTGCTGTGGGGTGATGCTGCAGGCTACTCTGTGCCTTGCCTTGACTCCATGGAGATAATAAAAAGTCAGATGCAACTTGGAACATCTAGGACTAAATTGGTTTCTTTTCAGGGACCTAGAAGTAGGATTTGCTTACATGCTAAAATAAAAACTTGCCTGTAACTGGTGCATTTTTTTGCCTTGGTCTTCTCTGTGTCATTCTGAGAACAGAACAACTACTGACCACCTTTTTTTACTGTGTATGGATTTCATAGTTGTCCTCAAGGCACCCTTGCTGTAAGATTTCTGGTCTGAGATCTGTACTGTCTTGATCTTATATGGTTTTGTAGCCTTGGAGGAAGTGTTGGCAGACTTACAGCTTCTTGTTTCTTAGTTCACAAATCAGGTTTTTTTCCTTGTTTGTTGTGGTCAAACAGGAAATTTTAGTACCCTACTAACTTGCATTCTTGTTTTGCCTGAAACACAGAGTCTGCCAGGTCAGATTTACCCATTTTTTCTCTGTGATCTTTCTAAAAGATAGACAGAAACAACTGAAATTTACCTACCTACTGTTGGATAATAAAAATACTTCAATGAAAACCTTCAGTCTGAAGATTACTTTAACATGCAATAAAATGAGCCCTGCAAACTGTTCTTTTTGTTTGTACTGTTTTGTGAAGTCCTGGATGAAAACAACCGAAATATCACAATCTGTGTACCTGAATTCAGTCAAGGCCTGCACAGAGATGAAAACCTGGTTACTGGCTTGGGTACTACGATTCTGTTTGGCTGCATTTTATATTCTTGGTAAGTCTGGGAGTTTACAGTTACCATTCTGTAAATGCAGTGTTGTGATCCAAACAGTGAAGGCTTATAGCAGGCCTCATGCAACGTCACAGAGAGTTGTGGAGTAGAGCTGAGCTGGAGGGTTCATGTTGTTCTCAGCTTCAGAATTTTAGAAGTTTTAGCTAAAAATGTTCAGCAAGATAATACAACTTTTGAAACATACCTCATTAAAATCAAATAGAGCAATTTAGATCTAGAGGCAGAGGGGAAAAAAATTCCACCTGTCCATGATCCCAAATAATCTCAGGGTTAAACTCTTAAAACTCTATAGTTACGTTCACCTGAAAAATCTATCTGAAATTTTTGTAGCCTCCTGGCAGAGGCTATGACTGTCCTTGAGGGTCTTTAAAACAAACAGTTTGGGAGGGTTTAGGGCTTCCTTTGAACAAATGGTGAGCATAGTATTGCCATTAGGATTTGCCATCGATCTGGTCTAAAATAAACCCTTCTTGTGCCCATGATGCTCACTTTTGATGCTCATCTTGTATTGTTGCAGCTCACTCCAATAAATTAAGTCACGCTCTGGGACAGGGAGTTGCTGGTGATTGAAGGGTGGTGTGTCACTTGTTTTTGGCTGTGCAGCTTGCCAGGAGACAGCACTACCTGTCTGCTGCAGGTTTTTGAGCAGGTTCTGCTTCTGATTCAGTCCACTTCAAAATACAGAAGTCCCTTGATTTTTTGTGAAGTAGAAACAAGAGACTTACTCTTCTGTTTATCAAATATGCATATGTGTTCCCTTTTGTTCTTGATATAAAATATATAGATGTGGATATCATGGATCTAGTTCACCTTAGAAGGGCATTTCCAGTGCCTCAGGGAGCTGTTTCAGGTTGCAGACAATATTTATGTAGCCTACCACTGAAGTGTACCATGCGGCTGGGGAGGCAANTCGTGACCAAAGTTCAATGTGTACACCAAAGCCTTCCTGTAGATAATAGGAAGTTTACATTTCACATCCTAAAAGGGCAAGACTGGGCCAGAAGGGTTTCCTGTCAGAAGAAACTAGAAATGACTCCTCCCAGACAACTACAGTTGTGCAAAAAAGTAATTTCTAGGAACTGGTACACTGGCAACAGTTGCTGTTAATTTACTTTTGGAAACTGACTGCTGCCAGAGACCTGTGAGTTTGCTGGCAAAGCCTTTACAGAAATGCTGAGCGAAAGTGATGGCTGTGAACTGAGTATAAAAGCACTGGTTGTGCACAGCAGGGAAGATCTCTTCTGACTTGCAAATTGGAGCAGTTAGATTTTGCTGCTGTCAGATGGTGGTGAATTCATCACCTTTCAGGAGTGACTTACTTTTAGGCTCATGATTCAGTCTGAGTTGGCCAGTGGCCATCTGCCAGGCTGGTTTATACCTAGTGCTGGACAAACTTTTCACATACTTAGTGCTTGATGATAGCATCCAGGCAAATGCACTTAGCTGAGACATGAGAGTAGACTATTTATGTTTGCTGTGATGTTGAAGAGTTACCCTGTTGGGGTTTTAGTTATGCCCAGGGGTTTGACACTGTCTTCTTTTCCTCCTAGTTTGACCTCAACAACACGTGCAAGCTCAGAGGCACTGAAAGGAATATATGCAACAGCTGAAACTGATGTGAGTTCTTGCTACTTCCCACAGAATTTTTGTGCAGGCTTTCTCACATGTGTTTATTGCTGATGTTTTTGTGGCCAGTAATTTGAAAACAGAAGCTTTTCTTGGTGGCATGTATGCTATGTGCCTCTGGGTATGGACTCATCAGAACTTTTGTCCACATTGGCTTTCTGTAGGCTCTGCTGGTCCTGTGAAGGTGCCTTTATGTACTGAAATAATTTGCTGTTCTTGAAGATAATTCAGCATCCTGCAGACTTCCTGTAAATCTTGTGTTCCACATGAGCTCATGTCTTCTTATTTAAGGGAAAAGTGTGCTGGAAAGCTACCAGAAGAAAAGGTGGAGGCATTCTTGAACATTTTCACTCCTAGTTGCCTTTGTTCTCATAGCAACTATGATCCCAAGTTCTTATCTCTTATTTTTATTTTCATACATAAGTATTTCCCTTCTTTTTGCCTATAATTTAATCTCTGATCATATTTCTTGTCCCTGTTTCAGCTGTACAAGTTTCTTCATTCCACCTGCCTATTTCTGTGGCTTCCTTGTCCTGAGAACACCCAGAAAACTGGGAAATGAGTGGGGTTTTGCTGAGTAACAGTTTCCCCTTGCTTAGTCTTGCTAGTGATGCTCTTCAAATACATGTGTGTGTTTGAAAGATGAGTCTCCATCCCTAGCTGTCTCTACATTGATGTTACTTGCATCTGCAGTTCTAGCTTCTATTTCAGAAGTCTTTAATCAGAGTGTTTGTGAGAGTTCAAAAATGCAGAGGTACCTGCTGAGGCCTTTGGTGTTTGCAGTAGCTAGGCGTGGGGAAGGACAACACTTTTCAGTGTGGAAGTGCCAGGGCTCTTCCCTGTGGCAGGATGCTGAGGCCAGACAGGGTGTTGGTGCCAGCCCAGCCCTCTCTGCCAGCTGGGCCTGGAGCACCCAGACCTGGCATGGCCTGTGTTGGGCAGGTCCAGACGGGACCTCTGCCTTCCCAGCCTGTGCTGAGGGACAGGGTGGGGAGCAATGGAGAGAAAACAGTTGCCTTTTATGCCCCTGCACCTCCTCTACCAGCCTTTCACTGTAGGAGAGCCCTGCCAGAGGTGTGGGTATGTGCCCTGTGGAGGAGCAGCGGGAGGCTGGGGACCTACGGCACAGCGTGGATTTGGGATGTGGCTTCTCACCGGGAGGGTCCATCTCATCAGCCACAGTACTTGTCCACTGGATTAGTTCTAGTCTGTTGGGTTTTAAAGAGTGTACAAGAGCCCCTGAGTGTAAATACAAAGAAATTACTGGTGAAGAGCAACTAATTGCACTCTGATTGCCTTTCCTGTGGCAAAGGGCCTTTGTCTCCCAGCCCAGAGAGGATCTGTCGACTCTGTGCTGGAGGCAGCTGAGGGTTAGGGGTTAGGGGCATGTGTGCCAGCATTGCTAATTTCATCACTCTGTGCCAGGACTTAATTAAAGCTGGTGAAAATGTTGAAGGGAACCCCAATGCTTGCTTCAGAATGTAAATGCAGCTCTAGTGTAACTCAGGCTGGCACCGCTGGTGAGGCTTGGCACAACAAGAGTAGAAAGAGAATAAGGGGGTTTACCTATAAACTATTGGACAGTCTTTTGAAAAAGAATGAGCTCTTGGGTTTTTCCTGAGTTTATGAACCCAGTAAGTACAGGTAATCATGGATATGCAGGGTAAACTTGCCACTTGATCTTTCTGCTGGACACTTCATGTTAAAGACCTACTGTGTGGGAAAACATGCATCCAGTCCCTGTAAAAGGGGAGAAGCTAAAACATAAAGTTTAGAAGTGCAAAGCATAAATATTTATTCATGTTTATGTGGTGTCTCAACCACTCTGGGGCACCCTAAATGTGGTTTTACACAGGGGTCTTCTACCCTTCAGGCATTCAGGTGCAGCATGATTTGACTAATCACTAGCACCCACACCATCATTACTAATCATGATAAAACTTTGCAAAGCAAGTGTATTTCTGCAGCAGTCTTGCTGCTCACCTGTTGATCCAGACATCCTTTAAGTCAGTCTTGAGAGAGTTACTTCTCTATGATACTGATATGGTTTCAAAGGTGTCTTAGAGGCCGTAGGATGCTGGCCTTACCTGGACTGTCCAGGACCGTGTTTTATCCTTCATGGACAACTCCAAGTTTCCAAAAAGCAAAGTCCTTATTTCCAGGACTGGGCTGTCCTTTAGTTTGTTTTACTTAAGCATGAACAATACCAAAGTTGCCAGTAAAATTCCAGTGCCTCATTACATTGCATGGTGTACTGTGATCTAATGTAAGTAAACAAAGTTAATACACTTTCATACTATAAAGACTGATTGATGTAATAGTTAGGGAAGTGAATTTTCCTAACAGAGTTCATTGTCTTGATCAGACCACACATAAAATAAATCCCAGAGAGGGATATTATCAGTACAAATAATGTTGGTGATGCACTACACAAAGTGCTGACTTTTACTGTAGTCTGGTGCAGGAAATAGACTTATATTTATTCATTGGATGGTCACCACCTTTTTTCCATTTACATTACCATTCAACACAAGAAGTATCAATTTCAGCTTTTCTTTATCACGTTTAAAAAAAGAAAATCTTCATTTAAATAAAACAGTAAAACCAGGTTTCTGCTTTTACTCATTCTGCTTGTGCTTATTCTGCTCCATTTCAGCGAAACCTTGCAAAGATAAGTACATTTCAGATTTACACTGGTACAGTTGTGATTACCAACCCATGCATCAGAGTTTTAAAAGTTCCCTATACTTTCATCTTAGTACAGAAATGTCCTAAAAAGCACTTGTATGCAGATCTAAATAGGTAAGTCCCATAAATATGAATGTGCTTTAGTGTAGCTTTTCACCATTTTGTCATAATTATTTGCGCCTGTGTTGGATCTAGAGTTATGTAAAATGGGTAGAGGAATTTTTAGAGACTGGCTCGTTTCTTCAAATTTACTTTTTCCAAAGCTTGGAAACTACTGTTATGAGCTACTGGGCAAATCCTAATTTGAGTTTTGTGCCCGTTGTAAATAAAAACCAGACTTTCTAAATTAGTGTCTGTAGCTTGGACATAACAGATTTTCCTTGCGCAACTGTCCTGCTTTGCTGTATCACGGATTCTTACCCTCTTCCTGTTGTCTCTTCCACAGGTAGCTCGTTGCTGCTTTTGCTGTGTACCTGACGGAGACGGTAATTATGTTTTCACTGCACAGTTTACCTTATTTGTGGCTTTTGGACCAAAGCCGAGAGAGTAAGGACACAGCTGTAGATGGAGAGCTGCTCATATCTTCATTCAGTAGAGTACTGAATGCAAACTGAAGCAGATGAAGTGTTCCAAGTTAGGCTCCAAGTTGGGCTCTAAGTTAGACTACAGAGGGAAGCAAGAGATGTCACAGTACTGTTTTAAAACTACTAGGCTAGTTAATAATTCTTTAAAGTACATTTCATTACTGTGACACACAAAAAGTAATCTCTTTTTTGTATGCCTGTGGGTATAACTGGCTGCTGGACTTTTGGCTCAATAGCTCTGTGGGGACGGCAGTTCAGGAGTGAGATAGGAAGGGAGTGTCCTATTTGCAGACCTGGTAAAATCGGGATTATCATCTTGGACTTGCCAGAAAAATATTGCACAGGTAGAGAAATTTAAATGCTCTCAGTGCTCAAAATCTACTCAGTAAGCCAGGAAGCTGCTACTAGGCAGGATTTCTGTGTTTGTTCAGCTTTTGACTCAGGGCTTAGGCCCATAGCCTGAGGATGAGGAAATGTTCAAGTGTTACTTTGTGTCAATCACGCTTTCCCAAACCACACCATAGACGTTCGGCTGTGTTCTTTGTGAAGCCAGCTGCTGTTTTCAGTTCTCATTACATTTGCAAAACTTTCTTATTTCTCTGTCTCTTACAGCTGATGCTGAGGAGCATGTTGAAAAGAGGGGAGGCCAGACTGTGGTTTATGATGAGAAAAAGGGCACAGTGTACAGTTACGCCTACTTCCACTTTGTTTTCTTCCTGGCTTCTCTCTATGTGATGATGACAGTAACTCATTGGTTCCAGTAAGTGTATTTCTTTACTGCCGAGAAATTAATGTCTCTTTGTGTTGAGAGGGAAGTTCTGCTGTTTGGGTGTTTCCTATCCTTATGGCAGGCGTTTGCAGAGATATTACAAGTCTTTCATGGGCATTCTTGAACAAGATCTTGCTCTATAAAGGGGTGTTTTCCCTTGCTTCCTCTGCGTGTTAACATAGTTAAAGTCTTTTGTTTATTGCTAAAGTTCATTCCTTTATTTTTTTTTCCCCTTTTAACAGTTACGAAAGTGCTCAGATTGAAAAATTCTTCACTGGAACCTGGTCTATCTTCTGGATTAAGATGGTCTCCTGTTGGGTTTGTGTCTGTCTGTACTTATGGACTCTTATTGCTCCACTCTGTTGCCCAACCAGAGAGTTCTCAGTGTGAACAGTCAAAAGGTCATTTTGAGTTTTTATTTTTTGTTTTTGTTTTTTTTTTTTTTGGAATGAGGAAACGCCTATTACCCATTTATCATAATGTATCAGTTATTACCTTTTTAGTTAGACTAAACAAATGACTGAAGACTTCTTTTACAATTTTTTTATTATCATGAACAAGCATTGCCTAAGGGAACAAATCTGTTTTAAAACTTTACAAGGCTTACGAGTGGTGTGTAGAAAACAGTTGTTGCATAAACTGGAATAAGTGAAATGCTTTTCAAATAACTAACAATCCTTCTCTGCCTTCATTGACAAGAAAAGAAAAAATCTTGGTGCAGATGGTATCTTCTTACTTCCCGTGAATTTTTGGTATCTTGTAGCAAATATGCATTCCTTCCTTTTTATACTCTTTCTTTAGCTGTTTCTTTTACAGTTTGCAGTGATGATTTGAACTGCTGTTTTATACAGCATATAATTCTTGTAAGTAGTATCCAGATAATTTTTTCCAAAAACATATCTAAATACTTCTGTAGAAATAAGAGAATATATAAGAATTTGACTGCCAAAGCATCTACTAAAAATTGTTTATCTAAGTATTAAATATATTAAGTTATTGTATACCTAGATTGAGAAAGGAATGTACCAATGATAGTAAAGTATTTATTCTATTATTACTTTAAAGGCACCTGGATATTTTATGCAGTTCAGATTTAGCCCAGTTAATACTCTGGGGAGTTCTACACACAGATTCTCAAACTGAATTTTATCCAATTTTGCTTTGCCAGGTCATGCAAAAGTTGAGTGTACTGCATGGGGATGTAAGATAAGGTACATTCTTTATTCGCAATGTTTGCTGTTGAGAAAATGATAGTTAATGGAGCACTGCCAGTTGCTGTTAAATTTAAAAGTGGGGTGCTCATTAACTTCTTTACCCTGCTGTTTCAGCTTGTATCTAAAGATCCCCCAGGATCTTCAGTTCTGTTTCCATGACTAGTTTTATAGTATTTTAGATGCATCGATGATCAGAAAAGGATTATAGTGTGTCATCATCTTTTCTGCTTGTCTGTTGATTGGAAAGTATTTTTTCTAACTGCTATATGTTTATACTCCTCTGTTGATATTAGTTTTGCTGTTGGGATGGGACTTAGCCAACCAATATATTAATGGAGACAGAAATTCTTTTGTAGAATTCCTATTCCAAGGCTAGAGTAAGCAGTCAGAAAAGCAAAACCAGAAGACACAACTGTAACAAGCAGCTGCCTTAGTACAAGTGACTTGACAATATTAAACACTACCTTGTCACCTTTTTTTTTTAAATTTAAGCAGATTATTTGGTGATAGAACAACAGCTCAAATGCCCTGAATGCTGACTAACATTGATCTCACATAGTTATCTACATTCTGCTGGGATGAATTTATGGCTTATGCTAGTCCTGGTGGTTTTTGTCTTCTCTCTCTTGACGTATATATTCACACATGTGTACAGTGAGAAATAGCAACAATTTAGCAGCTCTCTTTCTTGAAAAATATGATTGAGCCTTAAATCTTCATCCACTGCTTTCTGCAAAATAAAGAAAAGCACAACATAGAGGCTAGTGGGTTGGCCAAAAGATTTGCATGCCTTAGTTGTTCTGTTCCAATACTTAAAGGCTAATGCCCACCTGGTAAGTAATCTTAACACTGAATCTTGATTCTGGTCTTGTTTTCATTACCATTTTTAGCTGCCTTGTTGCTATGGTGTCCCAGGGCTTCTGTCCTGCCTGGAGCTTTCTAGGGATGTGATCTTCCCCACCTTATGCATGCACTCTTACCTGAAACAAAATCTTCAGGTCTGCTGTTCTGTCTACTTATGTCACCTATCCCAGTGATTAGAGCCTCAAAATACATCTGTCCTGAGATCTGAGGGAAGGAGGAATCTCTCCAGCAGTGGCTGCCTTGATGTTCCTTTTGTTTGTTTGTGCCAAGAGTTAAAAAATAGCAGTTGAAGCTGGGCTTTGACACTGAGTTAGAAAAGCAACAAATAGCTCTGGACAGGGAGGCAGGTTTTTCTCTTTTTGTTCCTTGCTGCTGCGAGGTTCTGACCCTGCCAAGAGCTCTCCTAGCATGGGAACCGATCAGAACATTTCTGCCTGCATTTGGAGTCTTGCTACACAGATACTTCTGCAGCAGAAAAAGGTCATTATTTATGCTTTTTCAATCCAGAAGCATTTGTCTGTCCAATCTCTAAGATAAGAGCTTATGGGCTGTGCAATGATGACTCACAGTTGCCCCACCTAACTCACAGCAGCAATTCCGACAAGCAGTTTTGATCCAGTGTGATAGTTGTGTGCTGCAACTGAGGTAGTCCAGGCTCTTGCTCCTGCCTTGCCTGGTCCTAAGAGGCTTGCAAGATTTGCCTTCTAGTGCCATGTATGTTGTACCATGAGAAACCAAGCTCTTTTTTGGCCTTTTTTTGCCCCCGTAAATTAGCCATGTCTTCTGTAACAGAACAATTGGGGAAATGAACTTTACGGAAGAAGGCATGCACTATGTCAAGTTATAAGGCAGGGAATGGTACCTGTTGTCTGGTTCTGATAGCAGGCAGCCCAGTCACAAATGTGGATGATCTTAATACGGATCTTGGCCCTTGGATGTTCTTAATTGTTTACAAAAACCCTTATTTTATATAATGTCTGCATCAGGACTTTCTCCACCTCCTTGTGCTCTTTTTTTATAGTTTGTGTTTAGGGAAATAGGTTTTGCACAGAGGAAACAAGGCTATAAAAAGGAAGTCCACAGTGAGGCATGAGTCCATCTTCTTACACAGCACTCACCTCACTGAGTTGCTTCTTCATCCTTCCCTACTACCAACTTTAGACCTTAAGCATCTAGATCTGCAGGTATACATAGAGTGGGAATAGGGCAGTGCCTGTTTACACAGTTTTTTGTCTGCTTCGGGGGAGAACTCCCAAAACTAAATAACTTCGAGGGCCTGTGTGTCCATGGTGCTCCACATGCAACTGTGGACTTCCAGACCTTTCTAAGAAATAAGTAACTAGTGGCACCTGGGTGTGCAAAGACTCTAGTTCCTCACCAAGACAAGGCTTCCTGCTGGCCAGGCAAACGTTACAGCCTTAGTGTTTGCTGTAAAATCTGTACTGTGAACTTCCATGTGCAACTACATAGCAAAATCCTCAGCTCGGGTCAAGGAATCAAATTCCCAGCCCATGGATTCCAAACAGTTCGTGCAAATGGGCTTCAAAAAAAGCTTTTTAAGAAGTGCCTTTATACCTACTGCTGTGATAACTTAATTCAGGTGGCACTAAAACTGGAAAACGTGGACTGAGCCTGTGACTGGGTGGTGCTGCCTCATACATTAGACCAGTGTGTACAAGGCACAGTCAGACCCGGGGTGCATGTGGAAGACCAAATAATCTGTGCTTGACAAACCTTTGGGGATAAGACTGCTTCAGTTACTACTGTGCAGTGGAAAATTAAGTGGGAAAACTCACAAGTAGCCTGATGCTTTTGTAAATAAATGAGTAGTTGTACATTTAAGCTGTAAACAGTAAACTTTTTCTCCCCATACCTGAAAGTGCAGGTGGCTGTCTGCTGAGACAGTTCACTGCACGGTGTCTATCCTCTCTTGTGCCATGATTGTTCATTGAGTTTGTTCCCGGACGTAAGTGGTGCAGCACTTCTGGCTCCTAGTGGTTTTGGGCTGTGTGAAGAGAGGAAGCTTACAAAGATAGCAAGACCAGAGAATGTGTCCTATACTAAATTTCCTCTATTTAAATTTGTTTAAGTTTAATAGACTCTTGGAGGAATAGAGAGTGTTGACAGAAGTTCTGCTGGGAAGGTGAAACAATTTTATCAGCTTTTTTCTACTTTTTAAAATTTGACATCATAAAGATTATTTGGGACCTTACTGCTGCACTATCGTTTGATACTGGAATAATTTTACATTTCCTCGTGAAGGCAACCAAGAACCGCAGTCACAACTGGTTCTTGTTTGGGGTGAAATAAGTGGGACGGACTCAGAGAGCAAGTGTCTGAATCCAAGTAACTGGACTAACAAACGAGACAATAAAACTTTACTAGGAATGTGGGGAAAGCAGATGGATATGCTTGTTTGCTGTTTGCCACATAATTCCTCACAGTGTGCAGGCAGCCCTTGCACCTGAATGCCAAGTCAGAAGCTCACCTGCAATCACACATTGAAGATATTGCATGTTTGTGATACTCTCAGCTTTCTCCTTCAAGCATTTCCATGAGGTTCAAACAGCTTGTACGTGCCCGGCTAATGTGGTAAATCCTGGCTGGATTGGGCTGCTTTCCTCTGAAATGCATAATGTATGCATAGTCCAGAGAGAGGGTTTGTCCCCTTGCAGAATCATGAACACTGCATGTCTATTTATTTATTTATTTTGTGTTTTAGCACCTTTTTACAAATCTATAAGCGCTTTGAGATTTTATATTACACATGTGTAATTGCTTTGTCAGCTACTGCTGCAGCCATTTCTGGGCTAGAACATTGCTATTAATGAAGCAACCATTGCACTTGTGAAAAAGCTGGTTTTTAACAGTTCTTTGGCTTTGAATGATGGCATCAGGGAAATTTGGGTACTTAAGATAGTGCTGCTTGAACTTTGGCTAGCAGCCCACAATGTCGTGGGCATCTCTGAACAGATAAGCAACAAAGTAATCCACTGACCGTTTTTAAACTGCACCATAAACATTTTATAAACTGCTAGGCTTTTCTCCTAAGTAAGCGGATGAAGCAAAATACCACAAGACTGTACCTATGTGGCTAGATGAGATTATCCACAGCTAAAATTTTCCTCTCATCTTTCCTCCTGGGCTTTAGAAGCAATGTCTTTTGCTTGGAGGCTGTATCTCCTCATTTTATTTGCCTTTTTCTCCTTGGATTTGTTTTTTAAAGGCATTGTAAACCTCCTTCATTCCCAGACAACCTGCTCCCTGTCAGATGGGATGTCTTTGGTGCTAGAAACTAGCAAAGACCTCTTTGCCAAGTCTTACTGATCCTTTCCTTTTCATAGCAGGACAACCTGCACCATTGAAGCAGAGTCAAGGATCATAGTTTATTACCTGATCGGTTTTCCGCTGTGGAAACTGCTTCTTTGTTTTCTGAAGTGACCTACGAGTTCTTGTGGGAGGGGAACACATAATGAACACATGACATTTTACTTCTGTTTTCAGTTTTGTAAACAGTAGTTAGAATTCAGTGTTTCACATGACTGTACAAGTGAATGCCAGGGGTCAAGTGCTTAGAAAGCTTTGGCTTTTTCTACTCAGAACAGGATACATAGCTTGGGAACTAGTATGTCTCTGCATTTTCTACATCCCGTGGCAGAATGCCCAAGTGCCCCAGGATGGTGATGTAGACACACTGTTCAGAGTCTGAAGCAGCAGCTTTGAGAGACTGGCAGGATGACTGCTTTCTAATGCCTGAAGAAACTCTGTAGGTTTCAAGGAGGCCTTAAATCCCATTTGTTTGGGGGGTTTTATCAAATCTGATCTGATTCTTTCCACACCTGTTCAATAATGTTGCTTTAAAAAAGTTAGAGTTTATTTCAGATTTAAGCCACATTGGCTTCCCCGCTGCCTGCCAGTCTCCGGTAGTTCCCAGTGCATAGCATGCAGACAATTTCACAGACTTGTTCAGAGCCACAGTCGTCAGCTTTGAAACCACTCCAGCAGCCTAAAGCTTCCAGGGCTTTTGCTCATCAGAGCTGCAGGGTGCAGCACTGCAGCCATGCTTTTGCCAAAGAAGCCTCATTGTGAAGCCAAGAAGAAAGTGCGAAGCCAAGAATTTTGGAAAACTATGAGGAAGTAATGGATCCTTGGACATACCATAGCTTTAGTTTTCCGCTTACTGATTCAAGTCCAGGTGCTTAGGTGTCCTTGAGACATCCATGCAGACTTAAAGTGAGGATAATTAACTTCCAGATAAAATCATTCTACTTGTAATAAACAAGCTGAGAAAAGATTTACTAGGAAGGTATAGGTTCAGTGTCTGCTTTTTGTTCACCACTGATGCGTGGTGTTCAGTCTCATATATGCCATGTTCAAAAACTGGATGCAAAATAGTCAAAATATAAACACATTTTCTTAATGGTGAGGGGATTTTGTTTAGTCTTTTTCAAGGGTCTTAATATCTCAAGGGAACTTTTTGGTGTGTATGTGTGGTTTTATTTTATTAAGCTGTAGCCCAGTGAAGTGGAAGTTTGCTAGTTTATTTAACTTTTTTGCAAGTGTTGTGGTCTTTAGTAATTGTAACAGTTTGACTTTTAAAGATTGGTAAAGATTCCAGAATTGTAAGATCTTAATTGTAAATAGTCAACAGCTTTGCCTTTTTAGCATGTTAATGGTTTTTATGGACACTTCCTTTTGTATACTGAGTGAATGTATTGTTATAGATTTAATGTTTAATGGACCAATAAAATTTTTCTTACATTTGAAATGAATTGTTGTGATACATTGAAGTTGCCAAGTCGGTTCATTCTAGGAGAAACTTTAAAAATACCTAAATATATGAGCTATGCAGTTACTGAGTCAGTAAAAGTAAATTGGTTGATCTTCTTTGTTCACTAAATTTGAATGTTGTTTAACCAAAAAATGCTGCTTTGTGGAATATTAGAGGCTTTCACTGTCCATGTAATTTTTGTATTTCTCCAGTGTGTAATACTGGATGATGGCAGATTGCACAGATTTGTGTGTGGCATCTCCTGTACAATCCAGCTCCCTGAGATGTGTAAGATACCGTGACAATGCAAACAAAATATCTTCAAGGTTGATGTAGCACTGAAGCCTGTGCAGCTGTTTGAGACACAGATCTCTGATTTTTAATTTTTTTTCCCTCCCTTGCCCAAATGGTGGAGTGGGCAGCTGTTGAATTTGACATGCTGAGGTCCACACCAGGGAAAGTGCTTTGTCTCCATGGGTGGTGGTTCCTTCCCCCTCACCGTCCATGTCCTGTTTCAGCATGTGCCAGCTGCAGGCTGCCTGCTGCTGCTGGTGGCACCCATGCCAGAGAGCTGACCAGACCCACACTAGGACACAGTTCCCTGTGATTTTGAGAAACTGCTGACCAAGCTTCCAATGATGGCTGCTATTCCCTGTGCAGCTCCTGGTGCATGAGAGAGCTCTGATGCACGGAGCTGGGAGGGTGTGTTTGGACCTAAGGAGCAAGGCAGAGCCAGGTTCCTGAGTGGTGCTCCAAAGTAGTTACAGCTGCTGCTCCAGCTGAGTTCAGCCCTTCTGTGCAGGCGATGGGGTCAAGAGTGAGCTACATGTTCAGATTTAAAGATGTGGGATTGCAGCGTCATCGCTTGCCAGAGGCCACACATGGAGCTGTGTCTCTGTTGCACAATAGCCCAGAAAGGGGTCATGATGCTAGACAAGCTTGTTTTAAATGCTTTTTAAACTGCACAGTCTCTGATGAGAAGGTGAGAGGCAGAAGGTTTCCCAAGCCCAGACTGGGATCTTCTTGGGGCAAATGCTTGTCTGCAACAGCTGGCTTCACTCTTGAGCTCGTAGGCTGCCCAGCAGTTGGTGTATCAATATAACAGACCTAGTACGCTCCAGCATCCCATTGTAAGGTCCCAACAGCACCTTCTGAAATGAAAGTTCTGGCTGTCTGACTTGTAACTTTTATCTGTGGCTGCCAGCAGAGCAAGCCAGTTTGTTTTCTGTGGGGGGCAGTTAGAGGCTCACAGCTTCACACAGTTACCTTTGGCAACAGCATGAGAGCCAGAGCCTGTATCTCACCGTCCAGCCTCCAGTGGCCATGGACTCGAAAAGAACCTGGAAACGGGCAAGCTCTGTGGTGGTAAGCCAGCTGATAAAGCAAAGGGCCAGGCTGCTCTTTCCCATTCAGTGTAGCAGAGGGTGAGGCTCTGGCTGCAGACAGGAGAGCTGAGCAGAGCTTTCGAGCCTGGCAAGGATTTGAAGGCCAAGTGCAATCATGTTTTCTGATGGAGCTGGTGTGTGCTGCCCTTGCTGCAGACAGGTCAGGGTGGGCCAGGCCTGTTGCATCCACTGTGAGGAGACCACTTGTGCAAAATGTGAGCACTGCAGGCCCCATCTGTTCTGCACCAGTGTTGTGTGTGAGCGTAGTGACTGCCTTCTGCCTGGGCTGTGCCCAGACCATTCAGGGAGGATTTCTGCCTGGAGAAGGGGCTCCTTCTGGTGAAATGCAAATGTATTATAAAGAAGATGTAGATTTGTTTTACAGTGTGTGTTCTCCTTCATAAATGAACAATACTGCACTTACAGCCCATGTTCAGCTAGAAAAAAAGTTTTTTGTCATCTTTTAAGCATAATTTGGCAATGCCCTCTGTGTTGCTCCAAAGTAAATACCCTTTCAGTCCTCAGACATCTGGTGAGTGGTTGGATTTAGTGATGCCAAGGGTAAAGGAGGATTGAAACTGGAGAACCTTTCATCATGAAGCACTGAAACAAAGGAATGCTCTTGCATCATGCTTTCTGTAGTAGGACTCCAGGGTGCCTTGTGGGACAGCTCCTGGGGCTACCCTGCTTCCAGAAACTTTGGCAATGGTGGACTAGCCCATGGGAAAATTCTGCCAGTAGTCAAAGCCTCTGATAGCTTGTAATATCCTTAAGGGTGTTATTGTACTGAGAACAGAAAACTTTGTTGTTGTTTGATGCTCTCACCTGATAATTTAACTCAGTATTCCCCCTGTATCCTTGTACTGGGACTAGGACTGTTCATTTCCTTAGGGCTACTTCTGATTTTAAAACTCTCACTGTATTCCCCCATTTTGTATTTCTTCCTTCCCCCTTTCCCCAGGCTGAAGTGCTGCCTCCAGCTGTCCTTTTTAAAGTAACTATCCTATAGCTATTTTAAAAGTATATAGTTACTTTTAAAGTAACTATCCTATCTATTCAACAGTTCTTAGAGCTTGTCCTCCCTTCCTTTCTTGCTCCATTTTGAAAGAGAATGTAGTAAAAATGCACACTGTATTAACAGCTTTCTGCACTTCAAATTTAGAGAGTGCATTGTGATAGTTTCTTTTGGCTTTCTGTTTTCAGTTCTTTCCTAATGGTTACTAATGCTTAATACAATGTTTGAGGGTTTTAGTTTGGTGACTTCTTTGCGTAACATTGCAGTACCTGCCTGACAACAGGTCAAACCCTGGCTTTGTGTATGTGGAAGTTAGGATTATTTTATCTAGGCGATTCTGCATTTATTATCACTGTAGTCTTTTTGTTTGTTTGTTTTAGTCACACGCAAGTTATAAGATGTGACTACAATGCTCTGCTGTCAGTTTTTTTGTTTTTACAGGATGAGATAGTGTTACTCACTAGTTTTTGGGAGTGGGAGGGGCAGGGAGGTCTAATACAGTGCTTAAGAGGAGGTCTGCTGTTGCGGTGTGCTATGGCCAGGTTTCGGTTTTTCTCAAGGCCAGGCACTGCTGTCTCCCCCCTCCACCCCCCAGTATCCGGTTTCTCCCCATGGAGGGCTCTGTATTGCACAATCTTATACAAAGCCCACCAAATTCAAACCCAGCACCCCTACCTCATAGGATGCTTGTATCCTCCCTCGACCCCTCGTGTTGGTGTATATGTAACTGTAACACGCTGTGCCAGTGCTTCTCTGGCACGATCCTGGTGCCCAAATAAACCATCTAGGAAGCCCCCCCGCTTTGTCTCTCCTTCCTCAGCACGCCTGTAACATCAGTAGGTTAGGGGAAACCTTGCTGGACCTTCACTAGCCCTCCTGCACCCCTGAAGCAGCCCGGCAGCCCCTGAAACCACGGGCGGATGCCTGGTGCCCCTGCCGGCAGCATGGCAGCAGTCTGCCAAAGGTAACAGTCTCCAATGACCTTAATCTGTCCTAAAGGAGATACAACCTATTCCTAGGAGGACTTGTAAGGTACTAAGTGGCTTAGCCAAAGAGCCCCAAACCACTTCATTACCAGATGCAACCTGTTGTTTATAACACATTCAATGTAGAGAAAATTTCACTTTCTTCCCCACTCTGTTTAATACTGAATCCAAAAAAACAATAGATTCAAACCTTTTCCAAGAGCATTTTAAGCAAGTTGTCACTTCATTTACATGCTGCTCTCTAGATTTTAGGGCAAATTTGAAAACAAGTGAAGCCCAAGTCTATTTTGTCTCCTTTTTATTTTCACTTTTATACAAAAAAAAAGTCTGACATAGTCACATCAATGAGAACAAAGCTGCGGTGTGCACTCTGACAACAACAATCATATACGGATTTAAAATACATTGGTTTACTGTTTGCAATAGCAATGTTAGTTTGCTTTTACTTTTTAAATATCCCCAACACCAAATTGCTGCGCTTGAAATTCTTGAAAGTCCTCTGGGATGGTGTCTGAAAACAGGAAAATATACAGAAGTTTAGTTTGTTCTGACAAAATTAAGGACCACCTAAATTACCCACCTCCTCTCTTTTTAGGTAACATGCTTCTCTTTTGTTTACACATTAGGACTGAACAGGGGATGTTTTCAGTTTTACCTGTATACCCCTGAAAAACACAAAGAGGCTAACAAGATGGTGAGTGCTACAGTGGCAGCCCACAAGGGAGTACTATCAATCTTCAAATTACATATCTGAAAACTTCGTGGCTTGCACTCTTTAATTTTTATCAATATACACCAACCAGAAAGGCAAGAGAAGTGGTTGTCTTGCTCTGCATGCCAGACACATCTGTAGTGTCAGCACCTCTCTTTCGCATGTATCCTAATTCAACTTCCCTGTGATGGTTTTCCAGGCCACAAGAAGGGACAAGAAGCATTAACCCCAGGACCAATAGCAACTGGCAAAAAGACTTGAGGCTCGGGGAAGGGAGCTGGAGATGGATCAATGTCATAAGAGTAGCTACAGTTCTGTTTGAAGCGTTGTTTGCAGTCTGCCTCTGCCAGATCCCAGAACATTTTATCTGGAGAGCCACAGAGCAACCATAGAGCTAAAGCTGCAGCCAGCACTGGAGCCACGGCAACAAAGCTCAGCTGCATGACCTCATCTTCACTCTGATTATTTCCACCCTGATGCAGGAGAGGTAGCTCTAAACTCAAACAAAGGACGTATGTATAAACACACAGAGAATGTAGAATAGAGGGTAAGTCCTTTACTTTTTGTTGAGCAGTTTAAAAACTGCCTTTAAAATGCCTTTCAAGCCTTTTCTGCACAATGCAGGAACTTGTCTGAAATGAAAACAGATACTGGAAGACTCCAGAGTCTTTTTGAGTGAGTTTCATTGACTTAATGTAGTTCCTGCAGCAAAGCCACTTGCCTGCTCACTGCTGTGTAAGTGCAACTCAGTGGCAGCTTTGATACGTGCTCTCTGGGAAACCACAATACTGTTGAAAATACTTACTAAGTAATTTTTATTTGTAAGCACTGCAGTCTAGAAGTTCCCTGTTTAACTGTGACCTCCAAGAGCCAGTCTAAGTGTACTGAGTGTCCAAGTACCAGAGTCCATCAGCATATCACACCACAGAGTGGCCATGTCCCCTGCAGTCCTGGACTGGGCTTCTTGGATCCACAGAAAGCAGACAAGGAAACTATTCCAACTTGGCTGGTAAATTATTTTCCAGAGGCTGGGTATGGATGCTGACAGGAGGAGGGGCAGGCCCTTCAGCCCCAGTTCAAGTTACCTGAACTGCTGCTGGGCCAGAAATATCCTGAAATGATCAACTTCTGTATGAGTGACCAATGTTTGAGTTATTTTATATAGTGAATGATCAGGGCTAAGATAAAAGGCTCTTGCCCCAAGAGAAGTGAGCCAGCATGCTCCCACAGAATCAAGAGCATTCCTGTATGGAAGGAAAGGCATCTTATGATCTTGCCCCCCTGCCACATAGGACCAGCCAGCAAGTACATCAGTGACACTGATGCCTGGTGCCTGAGCCCCTTGGCTCTCCAGGTGTATTTCACCTTGTATTCAAAGCTCAAGGCACCCACATACATGATGGCATCAGTGTATTTATTGTGTGTGTACAGCTCTCACAGTCAGTTGGTCTTACATAACATTCCTAATTCTCTGATGACAGTTATTCCCTTCAGTTGGCCCAATCTCTGCAGCAGAGTGACTGCTTTGGGAGGAGCAGCTGTGAGGTGTTAGTTCCTGTCTGTCTGGGCTGCAGTATGCTGCTGGTGTCAGGGGAGGCGTTTCACAGCTGTGAATAACTTGTAAAGGAAGGGCAAAGGAAATGGTGCAAAATGGCTTAATCCAACAGCCTTACTACTGCTTCTTCATTGTCACTTGCTAGTTGTTAGCTAAAATGACATAAGAGCAACATTACCATTGCAGCGATATTTCAGGTTGGACCAAATAATGTTTTCCTGAGAGAAGCAGAAAACTCCAAGCCGTCCTCCACGCATCGTGGTGTCTATAGTTACACCAGAGTCTGCCACTAGGTCAGAGCCTTCATAAAATCTGGCCCTTAATGAATGCAAACAGAAGCTCTATTAGGTCTTTTCTAAGGCTGCAACATTCCTGAAAGTAATGTTGTTATCCATGGAGACTCTATTCTTAAACATGCTATCCCTCCCATCTAGCCCAGGGGAGAAAAAGCAGTTAAGGTAGCTCCTGTGCAGGCTGGGAACTGGAGCAAAGCTGCATGCTGGCAAGAGCCAGATGGGGGTGTTTTGGGGGGTTTCTACATAGCCTAAAAAAAGCCTTGGAATGTTTTTTTTTCCTGTAGTCAGTCCGGCTGAGCACTTCAGCTCTTGAAATTTTCCAGTCGATAGTGATAGGAGAATGAGACTAGATCAGTTGAAGAAGGCCAGATGGATATTGTCTTGCACGGTTTGAAGCTGATTTTCTTTTTTTTCTAATACAAGAAGTTTCAAACAAACCATTGGAATCTTAAACTTGTCTGCGAGAATTTTTTAAAAATGTGAATATGATTAACTCCAGGAACTGTTTTGCTGATCTAGCGTCTTCTTGTTAGAAAACCCATCAGCAAATTCTCTAATAGCCCTGTGAAAGCTGTGCCCCACCAGCCCCAACAGCGTGTGGCCTGTATTGAGGGCTTGAGCAGGACCACATGGAGCCAGCTGAGCTGTGTGTTGCAGCACAAGTCCTCAGGCTATGGGATACTGGGTAAATTACCTAGAGGACCATGAGCCAGGAGGGCCCTGCTGTGGATGAGGATACTGCTGATACATTTCTGCATACAAGAAAATAGCAAGTGGTGAAGGGAATGAAAGTTCCTGTGTTTTTTTCATAAAATGGGGAAAAAAACCCCAGTTCCTGTTACGTTTCTGAGTTTATTTACTGATTTGCCAAGGCAGTTCAAAAGTATCTGTACAATGAATAGAACTTCTTGTCTTGCAAATTTCCATGGGAAAGGCTGGCTCAAGTGACTTTTTCCTAGGCTTCCTTGAAGCCTCAGAAAATCTCTGCTAGGCATCCAGTGGTTTATGGCATCTGGCCTAACCAGAACGCAGTGAGAGTGGACAGATAGCTGACAGAGGCTCGCTTTAGGCCTGGCTGCCTTTAGTTTTAACAGATTCTGTGACACAGACTTTGCTACCTTTCCCAGTTACAGGCAGCGTTACTTGCGCTGGTTGGAGAGACTGCAGCCATAGGAGATGTTTGCTCATGCAGCAGCTTCACAAGCTTCTTGGTCTAAACATAAATTGCCACCCAAGATCTGTTTGCTACTGCCTTGTGGCTGGGGCACAATAATTGACAGTATAAATGTTCTTAATCTGTTTTAGCATAAAAGTCAATCATGCTCACTCCAATTACCACTGAATATGATGCTCTGCACCAGGAAAGTGGAATAATTATACCATCAAGTTACTGCGTCTCAACTGCAGGGTGGTGATTTTCTTGAAGAAAAACTGACTTACCCATATTTCTGTTCTGTTACAAGGTTGAAAATCCTGAGCTGATGGGCAGTTAGTTTTTTTGCATTTTAACATCAGCCTTAATCTACAAGTAAAATTTCTGCTGATTTCTCTGCTGGATGTTACAGAGTAAAATATTTCATCCTGAATGGTGATTTTTTTATATTATTAACTTCTTTCCCCCCCCCCCAAAAAAATCCAAAATAAGAATATATAACATGCATTACAAATCTTTGACAAACTTTCTCATTATATGCTAAGTAATCTTGAATCTATCACATCAGGATAATTGTTTTAGTTAGAATCACAGCCTCTACAGTGGACAACTTTTATTAATTCTGTTACCCTAGAATACATAAATGAACTATCCCAATTCCAACAAAAATAATTCTAAAAAAACAAAATTAAGAAGATTTGAAATATATTGCTTTTCAGATCAGTGGCCAGCAGTCACTTGGAAAACAAGGTATTAAGGCCAGAAAAGAGCTCATCAGGGTAAGGCACAGGTAAAAAAGACATATGGTCCTTACAAAGAGGTTTAACTAGGAATTGTCTGTCCTAGGAAAAGAACTGCAGGCTGAATTTCGAAAGTTTAATCTAAAGCCTGTTAAAAGGCTTCATCAGTACAAAGCCCAGACATAATACAAATTCTTAGGTTATCATCTGAACCAGGTATTGAGAAATTGCAGGTTAGGCAGACATGTATCTGTATGCACCTCATCTATCCTTTCCTCTCTTACCTGATATAACCAATCTGGGGTCTGTGCTGCAAGAACCAGCGATAGGAGACTTTGTCTTTCCACCCTACATTTCGGGGGTCCTTCCACAGCAGCCTGACCTGACCATTGGTGTCCCCTGTGTGCCAGAGGGAGTTGCGGAGGTGCTCGCCAGGACCGGTCTTGGATTTCACAGCCTGCAACAATACAATTTTCCAACAATGACCACAGAGAAAAGTCACTTTCAAGAGCCACAGATCTTTCTTTAGTGAGGAGCAGGTCTGCAAGAAACATCCTCTCTGCTGCTGAGAAGCCCCTAACTTCTGTTCTACAGCCACAGCCACTGCCTGCATGGACAAAGCAAGCAGCAGGGTACCTGGACAGAGGAAAAGGAGGCAATCTGACCAGTCAGGGTCAGAGCACAATCACTGCAGACACTAAATGCTCCAGCTGATCAGAAATGCAAGATGAAGTTCCTTAAAAAACAGTGCTATTAAAAGGGCTGTGTGGCAGCTGCCTGATTTAACTGTTTTGACAGCAGTTACAAATAGAGAGCAGCAGTCAGGCAGCAGAGCTGATATGCAGTGCAGTGGCTTGGCTTGTGCATGGCCAGCACATGGCAGGATGGCATAGCCAGGCTGCAGTGGGCACTGTGTCCTTAGCTAGGGGCCACCACCAGTACCTTTAGCTGAATGCCGGGCTCTGCAACAGCTCGGAAGGGAGTCGCTTGCCAGTATGTCTGTTCCGTCTGTTTCCACATTACTACATAAAAGCTAGAGCTGTCTTGATAACCAAAAATAAAACCAGCATAGTCATCATCTGTCACTGTGTTCACATGGAAAGTGCCCTCAAAGTCAACGCCGTTGAAAGCCGTGTAACCTAAGGATACACACAAGTTAAAAACAATTCTGCAGAACACATGTTCATAGTCTGTGTGTTTTCTGCTGTAAAACTTGAATATCGGAAGAGGGTACATACCAACAGCAAGGCCAGGATCACTGTTCATAGTCTGCACAATTTCCATCCCCTGTAAGGGTAAATTCAGAGTGGTTAGCATGTGTGGCAAGCTGGGTTGGCTAAGCCCAATAGCCTTTTCTGATCTCCCTTTAGCATCTCCTTCATCTGTCTCTTCTGTTTGCTCACAACATAGCTGTGACACTTGTAGCTCTGAACTAAAATCAATGAAAACTATAATCAAATACTAATGTTGCAGCTGCTTGCATACCCTGAGTCAGGAAGGATTTGTTGGTTTTCCTACTGCAGAATTAGTCATACTGGTATTTTGATACTTTCTTTCCTTACCACAATCTTCTGGAAATCTGAATCTGGCCAAAACTGGGGTGCAGGGGAAGAGGGTTGTGGGAGGAAGAGAGCTCTTCCTAGGCTTAGCTCATACATTTGGATCACAGAGTTCAGGATTAAACTGACTGCCAGGACTGGGTTAAGGAAGATGTATACATCCCAGCTGGCTTGGCAGAGACTTTTTCAGTGGGAATAAACTGCATGTTTCCTGTGACTCAGAACACATTAGCCTCCTGAAGGCTAAAATTTGTTAGTGTTAGTAAGTTACTGGGCTCCATCTAGGAGTACTGCAGTGCTACATCCAGCTCTGGGGTCCCCAGCACAGGAAGGACATGTACCAGTTGGTGCCAGTCCAGAGGAGGCCAACAAGATGATCAGAGGGATGGAGCACCTCTCCTATGAAGACAGGCTGAGAGAATTAGATTTTTTCAGTCTGGAAAAGAGAAGGCTTTGGTGTGACCTAACTGTGGCCTTCAGTACTTGAAGGGAGCCTGCAAGATGGAGTTTTCACAAGAGCATGTGGTGACAGGACAAGAGGCGATGGATTCAAGCTAAGAGCAAGTAAGTTTAGATTAGATATTAGGAAAAAAATCTTCACTGTGACGGTTGTGAGGGAACAGGTTGCCCAGAGAAGTTGTAGATGCCGCAAACCTGGAAGTGTTCAAGGCTGGATGGTGGTCTGAGAAACCTGGTCTAGTGATGCGTGTCCCTGTCCATGGCAGGTTGGGGTTGGAATGAGATGAGATTTTAGGTCTTTTTCAACCCAAACCATTCTATGATTCTATGAAATGCTCTGATATTTAGCAGGTCAGACTTTTAAATTATGGGAAGGATTCATGAAACTTATTTGCTACAGAAATATTTCAACAGGATAACACATGTCTGTCTTGTGGCAGAAGTGAAATCCACCCAGAATAAGATGGTCAGCATGTAGTTATTTTAGATTATTAGGAGCATCAATTTTGATAGCTTAAAGGCTATCAAAAGGAAAATTCCTTCGTCATTACTCCTGACCAACAGCTTCCACTTTTCATGTCTGCCAGAAGTCCAGGAATTACAGAGCCAATTTTACTGCAGTTTTCTAATGATCTTTCTCAGACAGGTAAGAAAGATCAAGTGTATTTTTACCTGGTTCAGAACCACCCAGTTGGGATCAATCTGCGCATCCCCCTCTGGATCCAACACCACTGTCTGATAGGCCCTGAAGTCTGTTAAGGTGATCTCTGCATTCTCAGGGCACACATCAATCCGATCAATCACTGTATCCTGGTCAAAATCAGACTCGCAGACATCGCCAACTCCATCACCTGAATGCATCAGAGAAGTGAAAGGAGATTTATGGTGCAGCAAGTAGTCACGTGTGGCCCAGCCACTAGATCAGGGTGTTCAAGACGCAAAGTGGAGTGTCAGCCCTGCTGGCTGCAGTGCCTGAGAAAGTGCCTCTGTTTTGGATAAAGGGCCCCTGAGTGCTGGGGTTGTTCCTGGGATGAGTGTATGCGTCGGTACTGACTGTGTTGCATTCTGGTGCACATGAGTAATGCCTGGAGATGAATGTAGTGCCTGAGAATCAAAATGGCTCCTGAAGGCCCACCTTACCATTATCATCTTCCTGCCCTGGGTTGGGGACCAGCCTGCAGTTGTCAGGGCCCGGGTGCAAGAGATCAGGAATGCCATCATTATCATCATCCTCATCACACTCATCACCCAGCCCGTCCTTATCGGTGTCCAGCTGGGAGCTGTTAATAACGGTAGGGCAATTGTCTGTGCTGTCCTGGTGCCCATCACCATCGCTGCAAGCACAGAAACAAAAAAAGAAATGGCATGCCAGCATCAGCTCCTGCCTCTGCACAGGCAACAGCATGGAGACCTGAGGGGGAAACACACCAGTGGCAGCTCTGGAGCTGGAAGCACACCAGTGTAAAACACAATCTGTTGTTGCTCAGGTGGCTGGACTGCAAGGAAAGCAGGAACAAAGAGACTAAGGTAAGGTAAGGTGGCAGGAAAGCAAAGACCAAGCCAGGAGTGATAAAAATACTCAAGGGAAAGAAAAAGAAGCCTTACAGGGTGTGAGAAGCATACTGGAGCCCAAGACCCCAAATAAGGTCCCCGCCTAAAGGGCGTGTAAGGCACATCCAACAAGTGCAGTGTCACCAATTAAGAGGCACTCAGGAGACAGCAGGAGCTGGACACCTTGTGTCCCTTGTCTTGTGTGCATGTGAACATGTGTCTTGGTGCTCATGAACATGCAGGTGTGAGTGTGAGTGAAACTTTATGAGACACTCTGTGTGAGCATCTGAGATCAGACTTACTTAAAATCAAGCACTGTTCTCACCCTCCTGCACAGCAAGTTTTTCGTGGTGGACTTGGCACTGCTAGGTTAGTGCTTGGACTTGATGATCTTGAAGGTCTTTTCCAAACTGAATGATTCTATGACTATAATCCTGCAGGGGGGATATGCAGTAAGAAATAGAGGAGAAAGTCTGTAGCCCCCAAGCATCCCTCCAGGCCATGGCTGCATCAGCTGGTTACAGTGAAGAGCCACGAGGAACAGGGACACAGACTACAGAAGAGGGTTCAAGAAGTTACAGGGTAGCTATGTAACTTCTCCATGCCAACAGTTAAATGCATCCCTGAAAAAACACACCTGAAGTGGCGTGTTTTTTATGCACACCAAAAACCAGATTGCTTTCTGACAATTAGCAGGCATGTTTTCCCTCAGTAACTTCTTGCTTAGCACAGCTGGAGCAGTGACCTGCAGCCAAATTAAGGTCATGCTATGGCTTACAGGTATTCATATTCCCAACTACCTCTCCCTGCTTAAGAAATGTGCTTTAATTTTAGGTCAGAGTAATCAGTGTTTGCACACTATTGAGATAAAATGCAATAAGCACCACACACCTGTATTTATTGCAAGGTTAACCTCAGGCAGAGGTACAGCGCTTCTACCAGAAAATGCTTTATACATATTAGTGAAGTTAATGGCCAGAAAAAAAATGTCATTTTTTAAAAAATGAAAAAGAACAAAGACATATCTACTTAAGAGTAAAGTGCTGATGGCCTTGGCAGCTACTGGCCCAAGACTGGGAATGATCCCTGCAGAAACATGGAAGTGGGCTCCCTGCAGCTCCCTTCACCGAGAGCAGCATCCCCCAAAGGCGCTGGGGTGAAACCCTGCAGCTCTCTGTGGCTGATGAAATGCTGTGGCAGTACAGGATTTATCACTTCTCTTGCCTCTTGCTGTAAGTGAGGTGCACACGGGAGAATCTGCCATCCCTAAAGTTGGTTATGCTGAAGCTGCTTTCAGACAAGTGATGCAATTTGTCATGGGATGTTCTCCTGTGAATGGCCAAGGCATAAGAAAGCCAGAGGATGATTTCCAGTCTTGCTGTGATAAGGGGTTGCTCTGCAAATGTTTTACGCTTGATAATAAAATTCTGTTTCTGCAACACTAGATTCTTAAGGAAAAACATACAGCCCTTAATTGTGAAACTTCTGCTAAGGAAACAGAGAAATAAAAGAGGAATGAAAAATAAAGGAAAAAAGGAAAGACATTGTCTCACTAAGAAGCTCTGAGCAGTGCTCTGGGTTTTACAGCCAAAGAGATGCTCGAATGTCACTTCCACAGGAACTCACAGGAAGCCTGTGTGAATGGGGCTAAGGATGAAGGTTCTGTAACTGTACTACCACAGGGAAGTGAACAAACAAGGCTAATAAATCCTAAAACATCTTATGAAATAACATCTCTCTGGAATTAAATCCAGGCTAGCCTGAGGGATTACAGCTCTCCAGGAATCAGTAGCATGCTTCAGCTCAGGACTAGCCTCTCTCACAGCATACCTGTCCTGATTCGTGTCACAGGAATCTCCAACCAGGTCATTGTCAACATCCGACTGCAAAAGGAAACAGAGAAAGATCCAGTAACAGCTGTCAAGAGCATTAATTTAAATTGCAGGATTAAATCAAAACACAACCAAATCAAATACAATTAAATAAAAGCATGAAAAGACACTTGTTTTACAGAATATATTTTCTTTCTTGTATCACCCATTTAATAAAAAATTCAGTTTTATTAAAAAAAAGGCAGTGAATAAACTTGGTTAAACTTAATTGAAGCACTGCAAGCAAGACTCCTCTACTACTCAAAATACATATTCCTCATTTCTAGCCAAGGTTTATTTCTTAAGTGGCTTTAAAAATCTACTGTTTCTCTATAGTTTCCAACATTTCTCATTAGTCACAGGGTGTGAATTAGAATTCCAACATCTGAAAAGTTACAATCACTTCTCTCCTAGAAGCACTGAAAGTTTTGATGAATAAGGACACCAGGATTTTGTCCTGATTAAAGAAATATCAAGTGTAACTAAATCACACCTCTGTGTGGAGTCTGGCATTGAACTCTTTGGGACTGGAACCCATTTCAGAGCATGACAGTAGAGGAAACATGCTGGACAGAGGTCCTAACAACATCCCAAATAGTGAGAGTACAACTGGTGGCTCCCCTTCCTCATATCAGGAGAGTCTGCAGGTTGCTAATACTCTCCTGAATACCTAGATATATAATATATTACATTATCCAGGAAATACAGTTTATTATTAAAATATAAACACTATGGCTGCATGGGTGGCTTCATTCTCTTGCATCTTTTTAGGCCTCAGCAGTTCCTCCCCCTAAACAAGGATAATTTTTCGTTCTGCTTGCTGACCTGGTTTGGGTTGCTGACTGTAGGGCAGCTGTCACAGGCATCACCAACACCATCATTATCTGTGTCCTCCTGGTCTTCATTGGGGATTCTCTGACAATTATCCAAAAGGTTCTTAACACCTAGAGTAAAGTGGATTGCATGTTAGTTAAAGACAATTCCCATATTTGTCCATACTGGACAATATAAACTTTAAAACAGTGAAGATACTATTCCTTTTCAGCAACTACTTAACCCTGCAATGAAATTATAAGCCTGCACAGTAAATCCTTCTTATGTGTGCATCACTCATTTAATAGTAGTTAGGAACATCTCGCTAAAGAACAGCTTTCCACCCCATCACACCCATTAATTACACACTATTCATTGTATTCTGTTCCTGTATCACAACTTACAGGATGGGACATTTCATCTTTGTTATTACATTTGAAGGAGTGTGATTTTTTCACTTCTTTCAAACCTCCTACAGCCATGAAAATAATGCGTTATGTAGCTCTTGTGTATCGGTGACTGGCAGCAGCTGGATGCTCTGGGACATTTGCACCTTTAAGGAAATGTTGAATGATCAACAGCCTTAACTTCTACATGAACCATTGCTAGGTTTCTCTATTACAGTGTACAGTGCTTCCAATGCAGGCTAAGATACGTATTAACTAAATTAAGAGGATTACAAACACAGGTTTCATGAACAAAGACTATGTGTTACACCTGGTGACATAAAATCTAACACAAGGCACACTCTGGGCAACCTTGAATGACATCAGAGAAGCTGAAAGTGAAAAATCACCAACCATCTCCATCCATGTCATCATCACAAGCATCTCCTTTCCCATCACCATCTGTGTCCCTCTGGTCATGATTCAGGACATTACGGCAGTTGTCACAAGCATCTCCGAAGATATCTTGGTCACTGTTTCTCTGGTTAACATTGGGAGTCAAGACACAGTTATCCTGCAAGAGACACAGAATCAGACATCAGTCAGGCCATGAATCTTTAATTTCTGCTTTAGTCAGTTTATAAAACTCTCATATTTACTTCTACTTTCCAAAAAAAAGAAAACCAAAAAACCAAACAACCCAAAACAACAAAACAGTGTGAACAGTTTTGACATTTTATGTGACCATTAGCTCTGGATCAGATTTCCCTTGCTCCCTCAAAGCTCTGCTTTGAACCACACCATGGGAACCCTCATCATAAACACTCAGTATCTTAAGGCTTTACTTATAACCTTGATTTCTGAATCTCATTTTAGATGCGCCTATGGTGAGGAACCTGTTTTGGTGCCTGAGCTTTCTCACATGGTCCTTCTCAAAAGCTGCAGTTCAGAGACTCTGAGAAGGTTTGCAGATGCTCTCAGTGAAAGGCCATTGCCCCTTTCTGGTACAGACTCAAAATAAAGCTCGAAATTGGGGAAAGAACTTGTTGATGCAAAACGGTACAGGTTTTTGTTTGGTTTTGGTGGGTTTGTTTGTTTGTTTGTTTCAAGCAAGCTGCTATTGACTTTTAAAGTCCATCAGGAGGTATATGGAGAAAATTTTATTTCAAAGTGGTATAAAATTTCTACACCCATCTACGACACCCAAGACCTCATCCTCTTGCCTAAACAGAAGAACAACAGAGACTAGAAACAATATAAAAGTTACTTGATTATGAAGGTGCTGAACCTGCAAATAGATTTACAGTTGTAGGAGGATTTAATTTTTTCATTTTAGAACATTAATAAAACTAGTTGATTTAAGCTAGTAGAATTTAGTGTGGGCCTCTGTGGCAAAACAGCCCAAGACAGACCTTCTGTAACTGCTAGTCTGCCCTAGGTCCAGGTGGACATTTGTATGCTGGAAAACATGTTCTTGTTAGCTTCCTTGGAATCACATTAAGCAGTAACAGTCAACAAACTTAATACAGAACAACAGTTGGCTTGTAAGAATAGAGGGTGAAAACGAAAGAGCTTTTCCAATCTGAATTTATCCTCTAACATATATTCTGCTGTGTGTACCCACATGGAAACCTCTTCTGCATTGAGGACACAATCCAAAGTTTTTTTCAAGTTATTGGCAAGACACACATTGATTTGTGTGGATTTTGGATCCCTGATGAAATGTGTTGTCAGGTCAACCTGCTCTTTAAATAGAAAGATGTTAATGCAAGTAATGTTCCTGAAGGTCATGCGATGGGAGAGTGTGGCAGAACGCAAGCTCTATATACAAAAAGCTCTAGAATTAAATGATAAGAGATAGTAATAGAGGATACACAGGTGGGATTTAAGGCTGGGTGTTTTAAGTCTTGTAAGAATGATCATTATATAAAAGACAGGATTTAAGGGGCCACTGACAGTGATGGGTATGTAACAATCTCTGGCAAATAGTGAGTCAGATTTCAGAATCACTTCTCATTGCACCAATGCAGCAATCCTTCTGTTTGCACAGACCCCTGCATCCTGCTCTATACACAGCACCTGCTCATTGGGAATGCCATCTCCATCTGCATCGTCATCACAGGCATCTCCAATCCCATCACCATCAGCATCTTCTTGTCCAGAGTTTGGGACAAATCTGCAATTGTCCTAGACAAAAAGGGAGACAAGTCCGGTGTTATACAGGTAAACTGGATGACTTCATAATTTGAATGAATTTTTGCTATTATTAATTAATTGATTAATTAAATTAAATAGAATTCAATAACCTGAAAAAAAGGTGAATACATTGAGTCATGTTTCTTACAGTCTTCGTCTTTATCCTGTCATGTTCTGAATTATTATAGAACTAAGAAAGCATTTCTTACCTTTCTGCAGTTTTCAGCAGAGCATGAGAGTTCTTCATTAGGGTAGCCATCAATGTCAATATCTTTTCCACAAATATAACCATCACCAGCCCAGCCAATGCCACACTATCAATAAAACATCATGGTAGTACTATCAAAAGGTTAATAAGTCACTGTAAAAATACTCAAGAAGGAAAACTCACACCAGTCTTGAAAACTGCAGCATATGGAAGTCATGGCCAGATAATGAAGTACAATGAGATACAGAGAGTTTGAAACAAAGGTTTTCTTTCCACATTAGAGATGCTGCAGTGTATCTAGACATAGCTAGAAAGAGCTACAACTTGATGTCAACTGGAATGTGTGCCTGCCACACCTTATCATTTCAGTGGGAGCTACAGATTTCTTATAGACTCTGGCCAGGAACCAATTTTGGCTCCTCACTGGCAGGTCGAGTAAAAGAAAAGGGGAGACCTAGCCAGAGAATGCACCTAGCATCTTGGCAAGGGGCACATGGTTAGATGGGATGACTGTGTTATGTTCAGGATCTCAAGAACACATCTGCAACTAGAGGAAGTTTTAAGAGAAAACTGTGTTGACATTTACTAAGTTTGCATCAGCAAAAGGAATTAATCTGCACACAAGTTTCTTCTAGCCAGTTACATTATTACTCTTTCAAACCAACACATCATTTGTGTCGAAGATATATGCAAAGAACTGCATGTCAAAATCTGGCCTTCCCTTAAAACCAGGACTTGCCTAATACAAGTATCTAGGCATCTTCCCATTACAGCATGGACTTAAAATATCCTTGTTTATTTATCTTTGAAACAGATGTACTTAAAAATGAGAGCAAAGCAAGTGCCAGCAAAGGCATGCACTGTATCCAAATTTAGGACAGGATTAGTCTCTTGCTTTCTGTTGCAAGATGGAAAAACGAAGTAATTAATATACTTCAGGATGCTCTTACAGGGGAAGTTCATGTGCTGTTTGGTGCTCCTCTGTTCCCATAGCTGGTAAGCACAGTACAACCTCCCTGTGCCTGGAATCTGTGATCTCACCTTAAAAAACGTCATCTCTATCAGCCAGTAAATACAGGCACTTGGCTATGGAGAGAGGATCCTTACTCACAGCTATGTAGCTGAGCATCAGGAGAGGAATTTGTCCTCGTGATGTCTTCTATAGAGTGACACTTGATAGTCTGTTCTGAGGAGACTACAGAAAGTCTACAAAAGTGATTCCTAAAGATCCAATTACACAGACACAGTGAATATGATACATGAATGTGGCTGCTTTACAGATATGTGGCAAGAACAAAACAATTTCAAGATAGTCTCAGCCCAGTTTTCACAGCTGGTCTTGGCCAGTGTGCCACAATCGGTAAATCATCCAACTGTATAAAATGACTACAAAGACTTTCTCCCTTCCAGCCTAAAAAAGGCTGGATTTCACAGTAAAAATGCATGAATTAATGAACTCACAATACAGGTCACCTCTCCTCTCCTCTCTTCAATACAACGGGCATGGATGCTGCATGGATTGAGGGCTCGATTCCTGCAGCTCCGTTCAGCCTGGCATCCCCTGGTTTGGTCTCCTGTATATCCTGGTTTGCACTGGCCACAGTGGTAAGACCCCTGTAAAAATAAAAAGTCACCAGACAGCCTTTTAACAGAACTTTTTTCCCTTTTAAAGCAAGCACAAGAGCAAGATTCAAGTCACACTCTTTATGCTATGCAAGTGTAGTTTTTCATCCATTGAGGCCTCTTGTACTTAACTTTCCACAAGAAAATTATATTTGGCTTCCAGAGTGCATGCTGGAACACATACTCAACTCTTGCCTGCTTAGACCAGTCTTTTGTTAAGCCAGAGAAGAGTCATGTAGCAGCAAAAGTTTCTTTATGATGCCTTGTCCCTGCTAGCATCACCCTGAGCTGCTTCCAGGTGGCTGAAACTTTGAGCAAAACTCTAAGCACCAGATGATTAATCAGGCTGGATGATCTTATTTCACTGTAAAGCACACCCATCAGTTTATCTAAAGGCAGTTGGGCACAAATTTTAATCAAAGAGAGATGAGAAAGTTCATCATCTCTTTGTCCCATTTTATTTTTTAAGCTAATGTGTTTTTAAGCCAATTTGATCCAAATTTTCTTCTTCAGAAAAGAATTCTGTACCTGAAGAGACAGCAACCCTCATTTACACTACAATAAGAACATCCATGTAAGTTTTTTCTATAGTTTACCATAATCTATGCATATATATTTCATAGATATCACTCTCTTGTGTAAACAAACACAAAGGAGCTAAGCAAAAGAATTTCATTATGTGCAGGGCCAATCACCATATGAGATATAAACAGATAAATGCTAATAAGGTGAGGTCTTCTTTAGGCATCTAATGTGGCTTTTGTCCCTGTCGCACATTCTTCTAGACCTGTAACTTAAGAGAGAAAAGTTAATTGAGAACAATCTCTTTTACCTTATGGAGAATAATTATTTTTTGACACGTCAAGGGACAGAAATGGGCAGATCTCTGACAAACATGTGCATCTATCCCTTGGTGAAACTGAGATGCTTCATACAACCTCACTCCTCATGTACAAAGTCTGTTGGAGGAATTGTCAGGACGGTTGTAGTCCATCATCATAGAGAAATCTACTTACTACTCAGACGGGCATTATTTTTGTCCTCTATTCCTAACTTCATTATAAATATTAACTCTGTGCTATCTGCATACTTTCAAGATAAAGATGAAAATAAACAGATGACTGAAGAGTAAAATAATCCCTGGGCCATGCAATTGGTATGGCTTATTTAAAACACACCAGCCTGTGCACTTTATCCTAATGGATGCCAGGGTACTATGGTCTGGAGTTTGTTGGATTTGCTCACTATATTCTGTCCTATATCAAGCTCTGGTATGCATTAAAATAGCCTCTAAGGCAGCATTTCCAGACCAGACTGTTTCTGAAGGGATACAGGATTAGAAGTCCTGCACTGCTCTGTTTTGACAGATGGCAGGACACTTAGTGCCTGCACTGTGCAGACAGGGCCCGATGGCCTCCCAAAGAGGCTGAGTGCCTAGTTATGCAGCAACATACAACATGTGGCAGTAAATGTTCTAGATACAAAAAAAAAAGATACAAGCATACTGAACAGTGAAAGCAGCCCTAAGAAAACAAGATTATTCATAACAAAAGCTAACAACGAACACAAATGGTAGCCTTAAAAATACCTTGCTGCAGAAAGGACCACCTTTACATCTGAAGGATATTTTTAACCCTTCTCTTGCTATGAAAAAAGCCTGTGGCATATAGAGGAAAACCAGGGGATCAGGCCCAGCCAGCATGGATTTATGAAAGGCAGGTGCTGCTTGTTCTGTAACAGGGTGCCCTGTGCAGTGGATGAGCCTTGACACCATTTCTCACAGCAATCCCCTGGGGAAACTGGCAGCTGATGGCTTGGACAGGTGCACTGTTCATTGGGTAAAATATTGCCTGGATGGCCAGGCCCAGAGAGTGGTGGTGAGTGGAATTACATCCAGCTGGTGCCCAGTCGCAGGGGTGTTCCCCCGGGCTCAGTACTGGGGGCAGTTCTGTTTAATATCTTCATCAGTGATCTGAACAAGGGGATCGAGTGCAGCCTCAGTCAGTTTGCAGGTGACACCAAGCTGGGTGGGAGTGCTGATCTGCTGGAGGGCAGGAAGGCTCTGCAGAGGGATCTGGACAGGCTGGATCATGGGCTGAGCCCAGTGATTTGAGGTTCAACAAGGCCCAGTGCCGGGTGCTGCCCTTGGGTCACAACAACCCCAGGCAGTGCCACAGGTTGGGACAGGGTGGCTGGAAAGGACCTGGGGGTGCTGGTGACAGTGACTGAATGTGAGCCAGGGTGTGCCCAGGTGACAAAGAAGGCCAATGGCATCCTGGCCTGGATCAGCAATACTGTGGCCAGCAGGACCAGGAAAAGGATTTTCCTCTTGTACTTGGCACTGGGGAGGCCACACCTTGAATCCTGTGTCCAGTTTTGGGCCCTCCACTACAAACAAGACATTGAGGGGCTGGAGCGTGTCCAGTGAAGGGCAACAGAGCTGGGGAAGGGTCTGGAGCACAAGTCCTATGAGGAGTGGCTGAGGGAGCTGTGGGTGTTTAGTCTGGAGAAACGAAGGCTCGGGGGGACCTTATCAGTCTACAAGTACCTGAATGGACACTATAGATGGGTGAGGTTCAGCTTTTTCTCCCAAATATGAAGTGATAGGACAAGAAGAAATGGCCTCAGATCATCAGGCCATCTCAAGCTGGGGGAGATTAAGATTGAATATTAGGAAGAATTTGTTTACACAAAGGATTGTCAAGCATTGGATCAGGCTTCCCAGGAATATGGTGGACTCACTAACCTTGAAAGTGGTCAAAATAGGTGTGGATGTGGCACTTGGGAAAATGGTTTAGTGGTGTAATTGTCAGTACTGTGTTAACGGTTGGACTTGGCCTTAAGGTCTTTTTTATCATAAATAATTCTATGATTATGTGATTCTATGTCCAACTTGCTTTACAGCATTAAAGTGCTTGTATGCCCTTTTTATTGGATCCTAACATCTTTCAAACCATTTTTACTTCTCCTATGCTTGCTCTCCCGGGTTTAATATCTTACGGGTATTAAAAGTCTTGTACCGATTGCAGCTTTCCTTGTTTCCATTTATTTAGAGGGATGGCTGTAACTGTATACATAACTCCTATTAAGAGACCACTCAGGGGAACTGCTTGTTGCAGCTGTTCTCAGGTGGCAGGAGAAAAGGGAAACAAAAGTTTAATCTTTCAAAGGAGGTTCCTTGCAATAACATACCCATAAACACACATCACTGGATGGTATGGAAAGAAAAGCTCCTGCTCTTCAGGGAAAGTGATAAGGGTACAATTTAGATGGATGTGTTAATGACAAATTAGGTATTGATCTTTTATTATTAGCTAGGAAAAGAGAAAAGGATTCTTTGATTTATATGAAGCCAAGAAACAAATTGTATTATTCAGCTCTTCCATCAGACCCATAAATCCAATCCTAGCCTCATGAAATTTTAAAACTATTTATTTTTTAAAGGCATAAATGAAAAGATGCTTACCAAAGTGTTTATGCAATGGGAATTCGGAACACAGAGTCCAAGTCCACCATTCTGACATTCATCGATATCTAAGCAGACCTAGCAATAAAGCAAATCCACAAATAATAAAAATAATGTCAATTTATTGAGATCAAAATCTGAAAACACTAAAGTTTAAGACTAGAAAAGAGACACAGCCTCTCCTGAAACTGCTCTCAGAATGTCACAGACCTATCCATAGGCTAACTTTACAAACCCTGAAGAGACACTACAAAACAGAAAATTTCAGCTTTAGGATGTGCTCCGGTTCACCCATAAGAGTTTACACACAAACTGTGTTCCCATTGTAGGGTGCTTACAGAAATATGCAAAAAAATTTACAGTAAAATAGGCCTTTTTAATAATTTTCTTTCTAGTTCAAAGCCAATTTACAGAAATCAACAGACCCCCTGAAGCTGATCAGAGATACTTCCAAAGATAATGACATTTTTCTCATCTCTATGCCAGTCAAGAGTATTAGGTTGTTAATACTCCCATTAAAGCTAAGCAAACAAAATTCAGACCTCTAACTGAAACACTCTGAGCCCTGCCTAACAGCATACGGCAATTACGGAATGACTGAAAAATAATACAATTCAATACAGATGCACTGCTAACATAAAACCAGCACCTTATAATGGAAGTTGTTGTGGGGGTGCTGTCACTCACCTGCTTATTGCTCTTGGCATAGCTGAGTCCTATCCCTTGCACGGTTTGTCCCGTGTATCCTGGAGGACAGGTCTCACATCGGAAACCTGGAGCAGTGTTCACACATCGCACGCCAGGGAAGCAAGGGTTGTAACGACACTGCAAAGAAAAAATGAACCAAGCACATGTTCATGCTTCAGTAACATTCAGATTGTGACTGCATGCACAGACCTCTCACCAAAGGCAATGCTATGTGCAACACCTGTACATCTTCTGTTCAGAGAGGGCTTAGAAGAGCAAACCATCTCTGCAGATATTTCTGGCCTCAGTAAGTCTTCAGCTATTTCTGATAACATTTAAATAACATTTGCAACCTTCCATTACAGCCTGTAGTTGATGTCCTAAACTCTCATTCTCTATCCTTCCTTTAGCTGGGCAGATTCAGATCTCTTGGAGGCTGAAAGCCCCCTGGAAGGGTCCAGACCACATTATCAGGAAAGCCACATAACTCCAACACTCCAAACACTTGTTCTAATATGTTTTGTACACACAGAAGTGGCAGCAGTATTTTCCTTCATTTATATTTGGACAAATCTCATAGCCAGAAGGAATCCAAACATAAGCCAGATGAGCAGGGACGTGTCAGTGGCACCCACACATTTCTAGACCAGAAGCCCAAAGACACTCCTTGGAACTTCTCTCAAAATATCACATGTCCACAAAATTACCCTTGGCTTGAAGGCACCATTCACTCCATTGCCTTATGCACTTTCACAAAACAGCTGTGACCAATTTCACTGGTCTTGTGGGTGCCAGTTTGGGAAACACATCCTGCATTGCTGCCTTTCCAACATCAACACTAGCTGCTAGGTAACATTCATAAGAGTACCAAAAACATCAACATGCCATCCTGCTGCACGGGGCTCAAAGACAACAATAAATGAGAAACACGAGAAAGAAATACTAAAGAGTTTTGGAAATATGCCTTATTTTCTCCTTTCCATCACTAACAGAAAAACATCTGCAAGATGGAGGGAGAACAAACCAGACAATACCCACCTACAAGAGACATACGACTTGTAACCAAACACACACACACACACAGAAGTAAGAAAAGGTATGTTTAATATAAAAATGTCTTAGAAAGACTTGTTAACAGTATGTCAATCAGTAATATAAGGAAAACGTAAAACCTAGGACAGACATTTTGTGCCTCCTTATTTTGCTGTGGATTCTTTATTGTAGGCAGCAGAGGGCACCCAAATTACACAGCACACAGAGTAGCGCTGCAGCTCCCGAGATAATGGGCACCAGCACACCAAAGTAATGTCTACAAACTGATAATGAATTAAGGAGGAAGCATACTGCAGAAATGCTAACAACCTCAGGAGAGATGATGGGAGCTCTTAGTGAGGAATCTTCCAGATTTGTCTTTACCAGAATTTGTACAATAACTTCGTTTTAAGTGCCTATTATTAGGAAGTACAGAAATAGTTCATTCACAAAAGGCTTTAAATAAATTTTTAAAAACCAAACCAAAACAAAACAAAACCAACCAACCAAACAAAAGAACTTTCCTTCACGTCAGTTAAGTCAGGAAAACAAGTAATATGACACATCCCCTCTCATAAAACAATTCAAAATTATTGCCATTTGTTGCATCTTCATTTCTCCCTGTGCAACTCCAAGTAAAAATCCAGCTGATTAAGTAGGTATTTGCTGGTGAACAAAACTGCTCCTGACAAGGTGGCATTTTAATGGCAGTGTCCACATAAAGACCTCATAATAAGCAAGACTGTGTGTCTATGGCACAATTTTGCCAAAAATTCCTTGCTGTTTCTAATGTGAAAGCAGGTCTGTCATGTGGAGTGGTGGCAGGAAGATGAAGGTACACGAATCTCCAGTGATTAGAGCCTGACTGCTAACAGACAACCCCTTTAATATCAAGCCATCATAAAGCCGTCTCTGTTTCTTTTCCCACCACTGCTGTAACGGGTAGAGTTGCTGCAACCCTGAATATGGCAGGGAGGAGATTATTGCTATGCGCTGCCTCAGTCTGAAAATAGCTCAGGAGGTGAAATCCATCCATACTGGCAGGCTCCACCTAGGTTGGCTTGAGTCTCACACCATGGCTGTCGGTAGCATGAAACACATACCACAGCTGTCTTGGATCCACCACTTGTATTCACATTTCAGAGCTTCACCTCCATTTTTTGCGCCTTCTGCTGCAGCAGACACAGTTCATGCCATGTAAGCCAAAACAAGAGACATTGCCAACACCTCAGGAAACTGCCACTCAACTCACTTTCTCTCCCCAGTGTTTTTCATAGACAGGTATAAGTTAGGCACATCACATCCTTTCTACTGATGGTCTACTTGAGGGAGTAAATCAAAAGAGCAGTCAAAGCACATTTCCTGTTGGCTAAGAAGGAGAAAAAGGGAATTGCTTTTGCTGTTTTACATTCTTAAACAGGTACACTGGTAGTGCTGTGTTATCCACAGGCATAGTTTATGACCTAATTCTGCTGGTTCCTTGGTCTACTCCATCCAGGTGCTTTTCCACAGAAAAGAGTAATGGTAAAAATCATCCCACATTAAAAATGCAGTGAACCTGTAAGTGGTTTTGTTGTTTCTGTTCCAAGTAAGTATCACATGCCAATTAACACAGGTTTTCTTTAATAAGATACTGAAAATTTATTAATTCAGTCCTCAATACAAGCAAGCTCTGCATTTCTAACATATAGCAAAAGAAAAGAACTAGATTTAAGTCAACATTATTGGATTTCAACACAAACACAAAGAAGGAAAAGGAACAATGACAATAATCGTTTATTTTCTTTCATAGATTTCTAAGGTAAGAATGACAACATGGCTCCAGTTTGGGTTGAAGAGCAGACTTTTGTCTCCAAGGTTGGTTCAGGAGCACAACAATTTAAAGAAACAAAGTTCATACTGACTAGAAATGCTTCTGCAGCCTATAACAGAAGCTACTTCATCTTCTTGCGGAATAGAAATAACAATGTCAAAAGTTTGTTTTGGTTGGCTTTAGGTTTTGGGGGTTTTTTCCCCTAACATTAAGCTCCTTTAAGTGACTTCTCAACTCATCAGAGTATTTCAAGTTTTCACACACATAACCCCCACAAAGTTGCAGAAACAGCAAAACAGGGATATAAAATCAAATCAGAATGAATTAATATTCACTGTGCAAGCAGTCAGTAAATGCTGAAGACAGCATGTATCAGTAACCCATTGATATGTATGAAACAGTTGCTTTTTAGCTTTTTTTTTTTTAATTCAGTGAAAGTCACTATTTTACCTCATCAATATCTGAGCATGTAACTCCATTTCCTGTGAGTCCTTCAGGGCAGGGCCCACACTGAAATCCCTCTGCTGTCTCCATGCACCTCACTCCCCTGAAGCAGGAATTAACTTCACATTTCGGTTTAGTGTGCCTAGGAAGCTGAGTTGGAAAACTCACAGTGCCCAAACCTTTAATGCAGGAAGAACAACAGTTTCAGTGGTTGAAAGAAACATTTATCATGGCTCTCAGCTGGCAAGCGTTCTAAAGAAATCCCCAAGACAGTCCATGTCCCTGTACTGTGCTGCTGCCAGCTGTGCTGTGGCTGAAAAGACTCCATGATGGGAATGGCCCAGGAACTTACCGTATCCCTAGCAAGGGGAAATTGAGGGTATCTTTTTAGGTTCATGTGCTTCTCCTGGCTACATAGGAGAGTCCTCCTCCTAGAATAGTCCTAAAACATGTCTGTTGCTAGCCAGGGGAGAAAACTCTGAAAGCCTGAGACCTCAGACCAAGGGAGTCAAGTATAAGGGTACAAGTACAAGGCATTTCTCTGGATAAACTGGCAACACTACCACTTCATAAGAAAAACATTGTTCTGGTTTCACAACAGCATCTTTGACAGTCTACAAATAAGAAGAATGAAGAAGCAGCAGCTGGCAGCCTACATACACAGCAGGACCGTGTAAGTACACAGGTTTACATGCACAGAGACCTGCCAAAGACTGGTCTTTCTGAGACTGGCAGGTATGGAACCTT
>VYZT01014664.1:0-13771 GCA_013400735.1 Pomatostomus ruficeps | reverse complement strand
TCACATTATAATATATATTATATTAAAATATCTAGTATATTAAAATATCTATTCTATTCTATTCTGTTCTATTCTATTCTATTCTATTCTATTCTATTCTATAGAAATATATTTTCTATTTACTTTAAAAGGCTCCTGAGGTGGGGGTCAGGAACCCAGGAGGAGGTGTCCGTAAGCCCCGGGTGGGGTTTGTGTAGGATCAGCACAAACTGGTACAAACTGGTGCCACCGGTGTGTCCCCACAGCTCCCTGGGGACACGAGGCACCAGCTCAGGCTCACAGAAGGACCTTTCCCTTTTGGGGACAGGGACTTCAATGACTTTTGCCTCCTACCAAACCCAGCTCGTGCCAGTTAAGCAGTTGTTACTGCCAGGCTGTCAATGGCACGAACCAGGTGCGTCCCTATTTTAGGTCCATCCCTGTTTCCTCTCTCCCGTTGATGGGATCCAGGCTGAAGTTTAAATTCTGAGGGTGAAACACTCTGGTGATTAACAAGGCCAAATACAACAAAACAACTGAAACCATTTAAAATTGACTCAGCTGAACAAAAAAAAATACAGTTAATCCACAAAACCTGTCTCAGGAACCAGGTCAAGAATTCAGCAAATATTGGAAAAGTCAGAGACAGACACAAATGTCTAAAATTGCATTAAATGGAGTAAATATTTTTGTAGTCTGCCTGTTAAAATCTTATTTTAAGATGTGGGAGAGTTTTTTTTAGGATGAAAGGTATTTCTGCTGTGAAGATCATTGCTGGAATATTTGGAATTGATAAGGCTTCAAATGCCAGAACAGCTGGCCCAGGAGCAGTGCTACCAGGAAAATCCAAAGGTGTCTGCACTCTCAGCATATCCCTGCCCAAAAACTGGCAAGAGGACGAGAATTGCCACAAGCAGCTGCTCAGGCTGTGAGTAAAACTCAAGGAAACATTGGCCTGCAACAACCAGGGATCAAAGCCAGCCCCTTTCAGTCTGAGTATGATAAATGTTTGCACCATGTTTTTAGGAGTATTTTAGTTTTTTAAAAAAAATGCTATCTACTTTGATCCTTTAAAAGTATCTTTAATTCTTCAGATTTTCTGGAATACTTTTCCTTAAGCATCCTGGCTGTTTCCATGAGGTGAAATGCCTCAGGACTGAACCCTGCCAGGCTGCCGGGAGGTGAGTCCCAGCTTTGCAGAGCCATCCCCTTCCTTCACTGAGTCCAAAGGGGATGGAGCTGGAAGCACCTGGGACAGTGCAAAGTGTCCCTGCCCACGGGAGCTTTAAGGTCCCTTCCAACCCAGCCCCTTCTGGGATTCTGGGATTGAAGCATCCCGATGGTTCAGGAGCAGAACTTGGAGCAGCCTCCAGGGCAGTGCCCCAGGCACCGACTGTGAACAGCTCCCTGGAGCCTCCTCGCGAAGGCAGGGACCCTCCCAGGCAGGCATTCCCGGCGGGAATCCTGCTGGCTGTGCCCAGGAACCCGGTGTGGGAGGGAAAGTGCCTCCTCTTGCCTCACCGACCTGACTTTTTATCCACTACAAATCCCAATTCCACATTTTCACATCGATTTGTCAACAGATGCAGAGCACTTGAGAGAGAAAGAAGACTAAATACCAACACCCTGGTTTTTTTAGGAAGTTTATTGATCATGATTTTACAAAATACTGATCAGGATACACTACCAAAACTGTCGCTGATGGGCTTCCCTACAAAATAATCCCTTGGGAAAAGGTATGTTAGGAGCTCATTGGAGCAGAGCAGTTTCCTATTGGGTAAAAATGAGTCTAAAAACCTGCCAGAAGCTTTCAGGAACATTAAAGAGACACCAGGACTCCTTGCTATAAAAAAAACCCCACACCCATATGATCTCCAGAGTCTTACAGTAAATATTGTGACAATTAAAGGGATGAGAAGGGAAAGGAGTGATGAATCCTGCCCTGCTGTTAGCCAGCTATCCCAGCAAAATGTGAATCCCAACAAGGCTGGGGCTTCAAGGTAATTTTAACCATTTCTAGAAGCTAAAAAGAACCAATAAGCCAGCTTGAACTTTGTTCATATACAAAATCACAGAATCTCCTGAGCTGGGGGGGACCCACAGGATTATCCAGTCCCAGCCCTGGCCCTGCCCAGACCCTCAGCAATCCCACCCTGGGCATCCCTGGGAGTGGTGCCCAAACGCTCCTGGAGCTCTGGCAGGCTGGGGCTGTGACCACATGAATTCCTGACATTCATATCAGACCTCTGGACAACACAAACCCAGAGCAGAAGCTGTGATCCAAAGTGCAAGAAGCAGAAGTTCCCCTTCCCCACACCCGACCTAACAACTGCAGCAGCACAGATCATTCCTGTGTGCTTCTCCCTGTGGTTTAACTCAGATTTAGGAGAGTAAGGACCTGGATCAGGCATTCAGAATGTTCCTGCCTTGGCTGGTCTTGCAGGGGTTGGATACAAGGATGGGGTTAAAACTTGTCGAGAGTTACACAGAATATCAACACCGGTTACTGATAACAACAGGGATGTGCTTAGATCCTTTCCACAGCAGTTATCCCCGGTGAGGGGTTTGGGATATCTACCTGGATTGCCTGAGGAAGGCTATGGCCCGGTAGCCAATGTCCCTCCTGTAGATGGCCCCCTGGAAGTGGATGGCAGCCACGCCCGCGTTGGCCTCGCGCAGCGCCGCCGGCAGGTCCTCCCTGATGGCCGTGACGGTCAGCACTCTGCCCCCGCTGGTCACCACCCTGCCGTCCTTCAGGGCTGTGCCGGCGTGGAACACCTCCAGCCCCAGCTGCCTGGCCTTAGCAAGCCCTGTGGGGATTGTTTGAAAGGTCACCTGTTGGTTAGAACGCTCTCAGTGCAGAGATACCGAGCAGTTCGTGTCTAGAAACCACAGACAGAGTCAGGGTGATCCTGGTGGGAAATAGGAATAAATCTGTGGAAAGTACCTCTGGAGGAGAGACACATCTGCCTGTGTGCTCAGGGATGTGGGAAGAGGCATCTGGCTGGCACACAACACCCAATTCCAGCTGGGTTTCCATGCCTCAGTGACAGCCAGAGCACAAAAACCCACCAGTGACGCGACCCAAGAGCCCTGACCGGAACCCCCTGACTGCAGCAGATATTGAAACACGAAGTTTAAAATACGATAAAAAGTAAAGTTTAGCAAAATAGCAAGCACTAGGATTTTAGTAAAAGTGCAGCTGAATTTAATTGAGCTAATGATCAGCCTGGGAACCTGATTTGGAATCAGTAGTGATTGATTATCTTGATTATATTTTTGTACAGCTGCATCCACGCTTAGCGGATCTAAGGAAGTTTTGACAATGGCTAATTTTTTAATTGAAATTTCTGTTCATAAAGGGTGAAGGGAAGAACTGGAGAATTTCCAGAGATGCCATCTACTATCCTGACCTAGACAAGCAGACAGGTCAAAGTGAGGCAGAGGAGTTACTTCATCTCTCACGCCCCCTACTCAAATCATAACCCCACCGGCCCAATGAAAGGAGTTCAGAGCGCATGCTTAATTAGTTTTCAGCTAATTACCATACGGAGCAGGGAATGGGAGGTGGCAATGATATGAATGTGCATTTGTATTGAATTTTCTGTGGATAAATAGACCTTGTAATGTTTGTGACTTTGCCTGCATATTTGGAAGCAATTCCACACTGGCCCGGCCGTGATTAATTAATTAATAAAGCGTACACTTTCTAACTTTGTTGTTAGAGAGTCTTGTCTGTCTCAGTTGGGTATCGATACCAGATCTATACCCATATTTTAGTAAATCAGTATTAAACATCAGTGCTGTGCCAATATCCAACAACAACACGGTGTGCAGAACTGAAAACCCTCCAGAACAAACCGGGATGTGTGAAAACCCAGCTGTCCTTGCTGACCCAGAACCAGGGTTTCTGTGAATCTCAGTTCCAGCATCACCTTCATGCAGCAGGAGAGAGGCCGGGGGAGAAGGAGCCTCCTGCAGCTCCTCCTGCTCCATTTACCTGTTATTTCCAAGCCCTTGGGATACGCCCCTGGGTAGCCTTGGCTGGCCATGACCACGGTCACAGCGGCACTGTCCTCCTTCCAAAGGGGCATGGAGCTGGCCAGCCTCCTGCCGATCACTGCCTGCATCACCTCGTACAGGTCGCTCCTCAGCAGGGGCAGGATCACCTGCAGAGACACACAGAGGCAAACTGAACAAGGGCTCCTTGACCTGTCTCCCCTGGCCTTGGAAAGGCACTAAGGCAGCTGTAAAAACAGCATTAAATACATCCACTTATTGATGGTACTTTCACACATTATACATACAGCGGATAATCTGTGAGCCCTAAAAATGCACCTCCTGAAGGAGAATTTCTGTGGGTAAAAGGATTGTCACATATGGAGGGAAGAGGGTGAGGACAAAGAACCTTCTTTGTTCTGAAGAATAGAAATTAAGGGTTTTGTTCCTCTTGCCAACAGGGAGCAAGAAAAATCCAAAATCCATTCTGGGAAAGACAGGAAAGTGCTGAACTCCCCTCAAGCTGACCCTTGCAAAGCTCAGATTTGAGTCCAGCCTACTGAAATCCTCTCTGGAATGGAACAATTTCCTAACAGACCTTCTGCCTTGAACAAACAACCCAAATATTATAAATCCTGGTGCAATTAGCTGATTATTCACCCCAAAGTTGGTTACCAATAGTGGTAGATGGTCAGAGTTTTTTCTCCTCCCACAATGCCAAACTGTAGCTGCCTACAGAATAACTCACCTGACACTCTGGGTCACCAAATCTGCAGTTAAATTCCAGCACTTTAGGCCCATCTTTGGTGAGCATTAATCCAGCATAAAGCACACCTAGGAAAAAAAAATTATTCAAAAAGATACCTCAGGAACTAAGAGGGTTTAAAAGGCTGCCACTTGTGCTCAGTGAATTTGAGAAATGTTAAAAATAAATCAGGCAGGAATAGCTGCGCTCACCATTTTGCCGCTTATTTTTTAACATTTTCCTTTCTGTTCCTCCTCACTTGGGGAATTATCCTCGTTCATGAATGAGTTCTGTTGATTTCCACGGACTCTGAATCAAGCCACTGACACCAAACCCAGTTCCCAATAAATCAAAGCTGTTTCCCTCAACTTCCACTGTGAGTTAGGCCACAAAGAGGAAAAAGCAAAACAAAAGGTCGTTCTCCTTATGCTTAAAAATCCCAAAGTTTTGTACGTACCCAAGTAGGGGACACCTTCTTTCCTCATGCCGTCAACAGTCTTCTGAAGAACAGTCTCTCTTATCTTCTGCAGCAAATCTTTTGAAATCTAATCAAACAGGGTGAGAAACCAGTGTTTGTGAAAAGGGAGGGCGTGACTTTGTGCTTTTAAGAGCCAAGCAGAACTCCTGGATGGTGTCTCGCTCACTCCAATGGAAAGCTAAGAGTGTTTTTCTCTCTATTTCTGTCACTAGAAGCTCCGTATCAAACAGACCCCAAACTACCTTCAGCCACGGCCAGAATTCATCACCAGCTTTATTTGGCACAGATAAAACTGTGGGTGTGAGGCCTCGGTGCTCATGAGCAGCATTTCCTGACACTCAAATCCCAATCGAACACCAGGCCGCAGAAATAACACTTCCCCTTTATAATTCCAGGTAATTCAGCAGAGATTCCCTCCTCTCTAGAGACATTTGTGAGGCTGGGGTTTTACTTGGCCGTGGCTGCTTCAGGCAGCGCTTTCCATCCAGCAGAGCCCGTTCCTGCTGCTCCTCGTGCTGGAAGGAAACATTCCCACGGCTTTCAGTGCCAGCTGTGCTGCAGCTGGAGTGGAACCTCCCCTTATCAGTCCATTGTCCTTTCCTTATCAATGCATTTTCCCCTTCTTTTTCAATCCCTTTTCACCTGAGGAGCTGGGGAATAAGCTCCCATCCCTCCCGTGTTGGGGCCTTCATCTCCATCCATCAGCCTCTTGTGGTCCTGGGCCGGCGGCATGGGAGCAATGGTGATGCCATCACTGAAACACAGGCACTAAAAACAAGGAAAAGAGTTCAAATTCCCACGTGTGGTTACAACTGAAGTGCAATTAGGGCAAATAGAGATGGTTTGCAGTGTGACAAAGGGATACTCAAGAGGATGAACTCTGCCTCCCTGATAAAATAAGTGATGGGGGTCCTTTTCCTCAGGAAGCAGGGACTCATTTTGTGTGACCTTCCTTCAGAAATTACCTTTCATAAAAGCTAGAAAAATTATACCATCAGCAGTTGCACTGAAAAGAAACAGCCAAAAGTTAAAAAAAAAAATAATTTAAATACTGCATGATGGAAATTACCTGTTCCTTTGCCCCCCCAACCCCTGCCCCGGAAGGAAGGCATTGCATTCCTTCCGAGAATTCCTTTTCCTTGCTGATAAACCCATTTACTTGTGAAATGTGTATAAACTATTTATACAGCAGTTGCTTTTATCCTCAGTATCTTCAGAATAACAAGCCTGCTGGCATCTTCTGGAACTGGATGATGTTGTGCACTCAAACTGGGTAACGTTGTTCCCTGTCTGGACTAATGGGAACAGTACCCAAAGTACTCAAATTTTATAATGCTAATTATAAAACCAGCAAGGATCCAAAAAAAGCCAAAATGTTAACATATTAAAAAGTAAGTGACTTGTGGAAGGTGAATTATTTTGCTGGGCAAGACAAGTAGTAAATTTTGTTCATAATTGTCAGTCAGCATAAAAATAAAACTTTGAAGTGCACGTTTGGATTATTGTGTGACATTACAATAATTCTGCTTGGGATTCCAAGGAATGTTTAGGAGCATGACATGTTTCCCAGCAGAGGATGGAGAGCTGGATAATCCCTCAGTTCCTAAACAGGTCAGGGCGAGCAGGAGGGAATAAAGACCCCCAACATGTGCAGCAGGAAAGCAGAGCTGGCAAGAGCTGCGGCTGATGGGCTTTGTAACCACCCCAGCTCCAAGAGGAACCTTCCCAGCTTCCAGCACGAGCCCATTCCAGCTTCCCAGGACTGGGGAAGCTGAGCTGCAGCTTGGCTGTTGTCCTCTGGGTGTGCAGGTGTCGAGCTGCCCAACCCTGGGCTTGTTTTCCCTCCCTCCCTCCTGCCCACTCTGCCAATTAAACCAGGCCCAGGTTTTAAATGAAGGAGCTGAATCAGCGTGGAATGAAGGAATTCTCTGTGTCTGCAGATAAATCCACACTGTGAAAACACAGAGCTGTCAGAAACCCTAACACAGTTCTGGGCCCTCCATGACACTAAAAGCGTTAAGGTTTGGGTTTTCTTGTCCATGTGGCACCAGCTGAGTTATTTTGTTTGATTTAATTTAATGTAATAGACCACAGGAAGCTTGGTTCTTAACACAGCTGTCTTTAACCAACACAATTTTATTTATAAACAGGCAATGGGTTTAATTTAACTAATAAGATCCTCCACTGTGTGGATGAAGGTACTTAGTGTATCCCAAATGGTTTAGAACAGGTAGAACCAAAGTGTTACAGTGAGATGCACTTACAGAAATTTCTTCTCCTTCAAGAAGTTCTTCAACAACAACAGTTTCCCCAGCACTGCCGAAACTCTTATCCTACAGTAAAACAAAATATCTTGAATTCTGTTAAATTTTTTAGTTTTAAACTATCAAAAATGCAACAACAAATATGTATTTTTAATACAGCAAAAAATGCAGCACAGGTTTGAGACCGTGAATCCATTCTCCCCCCCAGGGATGTCAGCAGTGGTAAAATCCCTACTCCTCTTTTCTGTTTATTCTTAAATCAATGCAGGATTTATTGCTGAATATTTTCAAATGGCAGAGGGTATTTGTGATTATTGAGCAATCCCTCATGCTCTACATTCTGAAATTCACCCCACAGCAATGACAGCCTCCAATCTGCACTTTCACTTGATAAAAAAGTGCAGTTTGATACAACACCTGGGAAAGGAGCAAGATTTTCATACCCCAGTGCAATGTTTGATCACTGACTGCATATTCTGGGTAATGAAGAAATTAAGAACAACCAGCCCACACGGCCAAGGTGATCTTGGGGGTCTCTAGAACTCTCTAACCTGCAGGTTTTTTGTACAAGACATTGGGCCATGTTCAGACATGAGCTGCCCAGTGACCACAGACCCCCCAAAGTGTGACTGCAGCCCTCATGTTCTGCCTCTCGAGGCACAAGTGTCAGATCATGTCTCCCATGGGTCAGCAGAGCCCCGTGGAATTTTAGGATGCTGTGCTGCTGACACCAGCTGAGGGCCTGACCTGGGAGCCTCGGCTCTGTGCTCCTCACTGGTCAGATACGATTACTTCACTTGGCCTCACTTCAAATCCTGATGCTCCAAATACATTTGTGGAATATCCTTCCTCAATGTGAACTTCACTTGAGATGATCCCGGCAGAATCTGGCTGCACATTGAAGTGCTGTGCTTAGTCCTAGTGGTGCTTGTAAAGATCCACCTCAACCTGAGTTCATGTTCTGCACTGTGGGACCTGCTGGACTGCAGAAGTCTCCAATAGTGAAAAAAAAGGCAATTGCATGTATGAATAAGTGAAATAAGGGTGGCTTTTCATGAAGAATGGTTTTATTTTAGCCTACAGGAACTGTGCCTCAAGCAATAAATACAACAGAGTTTCACAGCTGGCCAAATAAAAGGGTAAAAGATGTGGTGTCGTACAGCCAAGCTGCTATTACATGAAATAAGGGATCTCTGTGATGCTCTGAGGTGGTGAACAGCTGGATTTGTGTGAGACTTTCCTGCTCACCTGCATGATGTCAGTGACAGCTTTGCAGGCCTCCTCCTTGGTGGCAGCCACGATGACTCCTTTGCCAGCTGCCAGGCCACTGGCTTTGACCACCAACGCGGGGAAGCTGGCACTGCCAAGGCACAGGACAGACATTCAACACAAACACTCCTTGCAAAGACATTTTCAACATTTCAAGAGCCGAAAGATCAAAATACTTCTCAGTTTTCACAGCAACCTTATTGAACAACACACAGATCACACCAGGCTGCTCTCGTTACGCTCTGCCTGAGAAGGGTTTCTGCTTCTTTTCCCCACCAGGGAATTCCCTGACTGCTCACTACGGCTTTCCATTTGGGAATTCACTCTGGTTTCGTCTGGGGTCCCCTGGGTTGCACTGTGATGAGCAGATCATCAGTTGCTGAGTAATTCTTGTTGGTGGAGAAAAGGGACAAGAAGCCAGCACAGATGGCTCTGGGCTGCTCCCTGCCTTTCCCCAGCAGGCAGGCTGAGAAAAAATAACAGCTTGTCCTACATTCTCCTGTGAACTGAACGCTGAAATGAGCTTCCATTTCATTTTAGAGCAGGAGGAACCATTTTTATCAGACCGGCTGCAGTTTGAGAGAGTCATGGTGGGCGATCCTTGGAAACCTTTGCAGATGTTCTGTCACAAAGGTATTGATACATGGGCAACCCTTTGATGGGTTTGGATCTCCAGCACCCTGTCAGTAAGAATCTGCCCAAACGACAGGAACTGTACCTGTTGATAAAGGCACACGCTGCTTTGGGATCAGTGAAGGATTTCCATCTGGCAGTGGGGATCTCATGACGGTCCAGGAAGGCTTTGGTGAAGCTCTTGCTGGACTCCAGCAGAGCTGCCTTTGCTGTGGGGCCAAAACACTTGATCCCAGCTGCTGTCAAGTCATCCACAATTCCTAAACACAAAGCAGGTTATAAATCTCAGATGATTTGTGGGAGTCAGGCCAGACAAGTCCAGGGGTGCACTGGTTCCTCGGAGCAAGGCTGCCAGGAATGAGAAGTGATCTCCGTGTCTGCACTCCCTGCTTTCCTCACAGGAACCAGGAGCAGGTGGCCCTGCACCACTGGAGGCTCCCAGGATGTGCTGGGTTTGGGAAGGGATGACAATCCCCCCCTGGTTTGTGACACTTTTGAGCTAAAAGGTCAACGTGAGTCTTTTGTGAAGATGCCAAAAGGTTTAAGCAGAAAAACTGTCAGCTTGCTTATAATTATTTTTTTCTTACCAAGACTCAAATTATAATTATTTCAAAATATGAAAACTCCATAGGAAAACTAAAACTGGCTTTCTTGCTCACACACTATCCTCCAGAAATTCCTTTGCACCTCGGCACAACTCGGAATTTCAGGGAAACTGCTCCAGAGGATCTGTTTCTATTCAGACTGGAGACATTATTGAGTGAGGCACAGACAAGGACTAAAATTTACTTTTCCTCCTAAATGCTGAAGGCTGTGATTCTCTTACCAGCAGCAAGAGGAACCTCGGGACCGACCACCACCAGCCTGACATCCTGATCTCTGCAGAACTGGGCAACGGCAGCGTGGTCACTGACTGGAACAGCTGTTGGAGACACAAAACAGGGAAAGGTTCCATCCGTGGGTGCTCCTCAGCACTGAGGTATCACAGAGCACCCACCAGCCTCACCTTCTGGACTGCCAGGCCACTGGGAACCTGGAAGAGTTTTTTTTATATTATTGTGAACTTAATTAAGAAGAACACTTTGCTGTCATTATGGCTGAGGATATGTGGTTGTTACAACCATTACCTTTCCAAAAACAAACACTCAATGTGACGACACTTGGAATGCCCCAAACTGAGCAAACAAAAAAACATGCTGCACCAAAGACAATAATGTCAACCTCATGGTCCGAAAGTTACGCAAAGGCCCTGCAATTCCACTGCTTTTATCATGAATAAATAAAGCCAAGGTCTTCAGAGGATGGGAACACGGATCCAGAGAGCCAAGAAAGAGATGAGCCCAGCGTGGATTGGCTGTTTGTGCAGGGAGGAGACTGAACTCACCAGGGCACGGTGCTGGCAAAGGGAGCACAGAATCCCAGGATCGTCAGGGCTGGGAGAGCCCCCCAGGATCCCCCAGTGCCAGCGCAGCCCCAGCAGCATCACCCCAACCCCTGTCCCCAAGGGCCACATCCCGACTGCTCCTGAACACTCCCAGAGACAGGGACTCCCCCACTCCCTGGGCAGCTCATTCCAAGGCCTCACCGCTCTGCCAGGGAAAAATTGTTTCCAGTCTCCAATCTGCCCCTCCCCTGGTGCAATTCAGGGCCATGTCCTCTCCTCCTTTCCCTTGGGACATGGCAGAAGACTGGCAACACACTGGGAGCAGCCAGTTCCTGGGGAGTCATGAGAGAGGAAGGAGAGGACAGGATTTTGTGTCTGTGCCCACTGTGCTCTCCCCATCCTGGGTGAATAAAGTCATGGAATCATGGAACGGTTTGGGATGGAAGGGACCTCAAAGCCCATCCCATCCCACCCCTGCCATGGCAGGGACACCTCCCACTGTCCCAGGTGCTCCCAGCCCCAGTGTCCAGCCTGGCCTTGGGCACTGCCAGGGATCCAGGGGCAGCCACAGNATGTCCAGCCTGGCCTTGGGCACTGCCAGGGATCCAGGGGCAGCCACAGCTGCTCTGGGCACCCTGGGCCAGGGCCTGCCCACCCTCCCAGGGAACAATTCCTCCCATAAAATTTCCTGATTCCACACCAGAATCCACACTTTGGTTATAGATTTACCTTGTTCAGGTGGGGTGGGGGAAACACCCAGACTGAACACCAATAAAAATCTCCTCCCTGACACCTCTTTAACAGCCCAATTATTTTGTTCCACCAACACTGGTAAGAAACAAAGGCATTTCACTTCCGTGTGCAGCTGATGCCAGCTGAGTTCTGGCTCACAAGAGAGCAAAACCAAAAGCACACCTGTGCCAGGGCCTCCCCCCTCCCAGGGAACAATTCCTTCCCAATATCCCATCTCTCCTTGTCCTGTGGCAGCGGGAAGCCATTCCCTGTGTCCTGTCCCTCCAGCCCTTGTTCAGAGTCCCTCTCCAAGCAGGGAAAGGAAAAAGCCTGGAATTCACCCCAAATTTCTTGCTGCAGATCTGAGCTACTCACAATCTGGACAGTGAGTGTGGCACAGGAGTTACACGATGGGGAAATGTCCTGTCCACAAACAAGAAGGAACAAAACCTGTTGTTTATCCGTGGTTTTAACTTTCCTCCCAAACATCATTTTCCTCGGGTTGTTGACTGAAAGGGGACATTTTTGTAACTGTGTTTGGCTGCTTAAAACAACAGCTGAGCATCCCTTTGGAACCAGACAGGAGGGCCTTGGACCAAGGCTTTCAAAGGTGGAGCTTCAATCTGAGAGCACAAGTTACACTGAGAGGTAAAATGTGACAGTAGGAGGTGTCAGGTAGTGAAGTCCACTCACAGACACACCTATGTCTGCATTCAGCAAGCCATTGTCTGTGCTCCTGCACCAAAACTGCCCTGATCATCCATCTAAATTGAATAAAAACCTGTATTTAGGCAGTCAGCCTAAATCCCACTTTATTGCTGGAAACAATTACCAGCTCAGATCAACCACAACCATTTTTTTTCTTACTTGAATACAGGCAAGGTTTGAAAGATTTCAGGTTATTTATAATTTTCAGCTCACTTTCTCATGTTTCAGGAATCACCCAAGACGCAGAGCTGCAATGCTAATTAAAGGCAAAAATGTGACCCACGAAGGGAGGATGAACTTTCAGAGCCACATCTTGATTACACCAAAAAATCCCCAGACACCAGGGCAGGAGTTTCCCAGACATTCCCAGATATCCCAGGTGTTGCTGCCCACATGACAGAAGAGGGCTCGTTCTGAAAAGCTGTTCCCCATTTTCCACCCTGAGTTAAATCAGGGCCGCAGTGACAGCACTGGAATTCCTGAACAGGTGAGACGAATTCTTTCCTTAAAAACCCACATAAGTCAAACTCTTCATAAATCCTCGGTTCTTCCTGGGTTGGTGAAGATTTCTCTCCCACAGCCCAGGTGTAGAACAAAACAATTTATTCCATATGGGAGATTTCATGGATCTGGCTCGAGCGCAAGCATCTTCCACTGGCGGTGCAGTGTTTTTTATGGAACAAAAGAGAGAAAAGCACAGGGGGGAGGCTTAAAAAGACACAGCTTGAAAGAAAATGCTGGAATTCCCATTCCACAGGCCCTGCAGCCTGGCTCTGACTCCATTTAGCACAAGGATAAAGGGGTTTTTTGACTTTCTGGTCCTGTCAAGTTTTTCCTCCCAGGCCTCTCCTCGGAGGCCAAACAGAGCAGAAAACTGGAGTGGGGAGCTCACTCATGATGCTGTGACTGGTCAAAGAAATGAAGGACAAGGTTGTTTAAAAAGCCTGTGATGAAGCATCCAGTGGAATTCTGTACAATGATGACCTGCTGTACAAGAACCCGGCAGGATTCACATTTCCACGTGAGGCTGCACCACACAAAGCTACTCCCACACCAACACAAGTGCAGAAAATGGATGTGTGTGGCCCACATTCCCATGCATCCCGTGTTAACCTGAATTCCAGATCTCATCACGTGTTCCAAAGGGAAAACTGGAGTCCTAGATGGGTTAAAGCCCCAAACTCAGGATCTGTTATGTAAAGGACACGGGAATCTCTGTGGCTTGGACTGATTCCCTGGGTGCCAGCACCTCAGGCCAGGTTTTTTTGAAACGCAGCGCCAGATTTTGGATACTCAATTTGCAACATTCGAAGCTTGATTTCTCAAAACCAATAATTAAGAAAAGTTTCAATTACAGTCAGTCTGAGCTCAGTATGTTAAACTAAGAGCTCAAATCAGGCCGTCAGTACGCAGAGAGAAATATCTGAAAATAACCTTGATTTCTTAAGGTCACTGACAAAGGCATGAATTTATTTTCACAGTGACAGAGTGTTCCTGTCACAGGTTGAGGGGATCATGGGATTTCAACACTCTTCTGAGAACACAGGAGGGAATTCAGGTGGGAACCACAGCAACTATCC
>VYZT01014663.1:30068-53389 GCA_013400735.1 Pomatostomus ruficeps | reverse complement strand
GTGGACACTCCCAGCTTCTCCTGAAAACCACTGGGATCAGACTGGGAGCCGCCACTGCTGGGGCCGGGGCCACCCCATGTCCCGGGAGTGTCCCCACGGTCCCCATGTGCCCAGTGCCACCTGTGCTGCTGCCCACCCTGCAGCCCCAGCTGTCCCTGATCCCGGGGCTGGGATCCAGCTGCTTCCTCCCCGGAGCTCATCCCCCGTCCTCAGAGCCCGCGGGGAAGGAGAGGAGCTGCAATTTCCCGGGAAATGCTGAGGATGTGACTTTTTTTCCCTTTTTTTTTTTTTGCTCCCTTCATTTGCAAATGAAACAGGCCCATCAAAGTCTGAGTGTTTTCTGGAGATGAAGTTCGGGAAGTGTTTCTTTTGGATTAATCCAAATGTTCCGTGTCAACAAAGCCCCGAGTACGTCACCGCAATTTGGGCTGCTTCAAACAGAAGGAGAAGGAACACTTGGATTTAATTTTGTTCCTAAATGTCACTTTGGAACGGAGGGAGAAATCCCTCAGCCTGCAAATGTTGAAACAGACATTTTGATAGCACGAGGATACTTAATCCTATTAAAATAAAATAAGATGGGAATTGACATATTTTAGTCTTTTTTTTTTTTTTTTCCCTTTGATTTGGGCAAAATCACCACGAGAGATAAAATCCTAAATGGTTTGAGAGAGGATGTGTGCTCCGAGGAATGCTCTGTGCTGGAGGCGTTTGGGTCATGGAATCATGGAATTGTTTGGGTGGGAAGGAATTTTAAGGATCAGTTCCACGGGCAGGGACACCTTCATCTATCCCAGGCTGCTCCAAGCCCTCTCCTGGCCTTGGATATTGGGGCTGCAGCTCAATTCCTTCCTTTCCAAGCTGGGCACTCCGAGTCCGGCTCCAAAGCGGCTTCCCAAGGGTAATTCCAGCGTCGTGGGACTGATGAACTCCTGGGTCACTTCATTCCCGAGCACAATCGGGTTAGGAGAGAAAAATATTATCAGGAACCGGCGCTGTCACAGCGAAATTGTGTTTGCAGATTGCCAGGGATGAGTGAAACGGAGCCTGGCTGGGCAGCTGGGGCTCCTTTTTCCCGGGATTTGCTCGGGATGGTGTCAGATCTCTCCCGGTATTCCCAAGCTGGGAATTTCCACATGTGACAGCTCCCACATCCAGATTTGGGCCACTTTGTCACCACCAGGTCTTGTCTTCACCCCTCTGTGGGCTCAGCCACCCTCACAAGCTCCCCTGCCCCTTGAAAATTCCCTCAGAAATTCCCCATTTCCCGCATCTCTTCCTCCAGCCCCCCCAGGTTTTCTGTCTGGTGACCAAGACATCGCTTAAAATATCTTTTTTTTGTTTTCTTCCCCCTCAAAATTGCACAGTTTTGACTGCACTGATGAGGTTTTCCATGAGAATTGCTGGCAGCTGGAAAACACAGCCCCTGCCCAGGAGGGAGCCAGGGCTGCGTCCCAGCGAGCCCCAGGCCGGGAGCATCCGGCTTCCCGGCATTCCTGCTTCCCTGCATCCCTGCATCCCTGCATCCCTGCATCCCTACATCCCTGCATCCCTGCACCCCTGCATCCCTGCTTCCCTGCATTCCGGCTTCCCTGCATTCCTGCATTCCTGCATCCCTGCATCCCTGCATCCCTGCTTCCCTGTTTCCCTGCATTCCCGCTTCCCTGCATTCCTGCTTCCCTGCTTCCCTGCTTCCCTGCATCCCCCCGGTGATGGATCCAGCCAGGATCCTGGGCAGCAGCCAGCCAGGAGCCCAAATCCCACGGGAGATCCTGGAATTTCATTCCTGGCAGTCAATGCACTCAAGAAATCTACGTTCCCATTCCTGGAGCACCCCCTTCCCCCTCATCCCGGGGGATGTGCATCTCCCAGGACCAAACTGTTCCCTTGGGATTTGGGGAAATCTCTTCCCTCACCTGAGCAGCCTGGGGTGGGTTGGTTTGACCGAGGCTGGCGGAAGTTTGGGATCACTCGGGCTGTGTTTCCAGCCAAAAACATGGAATGACTGTCATCCTTCAGGGAAGGAGGGAGAGGCCCTGGAGGGAGGAGGTTGGGTCTCTTTTCCGGAATTTTCCTGGAGGCAGCAGCACCTTCTGCACAGGGAAGGGGTTTTTCTTCTAACCCAGGAGGTCTGGGAGCACCTGGAACTCTCTCCAGACAATTCCCTCTCCATCCAGCTCCCACATGCCCGGGCAGTGTCACCGTGGCACTGTCACCAGCCCATCCGTCTCCTGGGCAGTGTCACCGTGGCACTGTCACCAGCCTGCCATTCGCCTGGACGGTGTCACCGTGGCACTATCACCAGCCCATCCTTCTCCTGGGCAGTGTCACCATGGGCAGCCATGGCTGTCACCAGCCCGTCCTTCGCCTGGGCAGTGTCACCATGGCACTGTCACCAGCCTGCCATTCACCTGGGCGGTGTCACCGTGGCACTGTCACCAGCCTGCCATGCACCCGGGGCTCCTCTGGGTGCTGCCATCCTGCTCTCCCAGCCTCGGAGCCGCCGCTGCCAGCGCCGGGGAGCCGCTCCAAGGGAGCGATGGAGTGGAAGCAGGAACAGCTGGCGCCGGGATGTGCCACGTGTGTCCTGCCACTGCTGATGGATCTCCGGAGCTGTCACCTCACTGGAGCGGTCACACGTCAGCCCTGTCACTCACCCCATGGCAGCACGGCCTGTGCTGCTCCAGCAGGGCAGAGTGGGGACATCTCCGAGGGACCGGCCAGGGAAGGGGTGACAGGGACGTGTGGCCTGCAGGGTTGGTCACCCGTGGGAGAAGCCAGGACATGGCTGCTCCAAGGAGTGACCAGGGAGGGGACTCGGCCACTGCCCACACTGACACGGGGCCACCTCGTCACGTGAGGTTTGGAGCAGAGCCCGGTGACCTGGAGCAGGTGACATTTTGAGAGATGTCCCTCCAGCCCAAGCCTGTGGCAGCAGCAGGGAAGGAGCAGAGGTGCAGCGTCACCCCAGCGGGTTCATTCCCAGAATCCCAGAGCCACTGAGGCGGGGAAGGACCTCACGGCCATCGAGTCCAAGCTGTGCCCATCCCCACCTTGTTCCCAGCCCAGAGCACTGAGTGCCACCTCCAGGAATTCCCTGGACATCTCCAAACTCCAAACCTCCCTGGGCAGCCAAGGCCTGAGTGCCCTTTCCATGGGGAAATTCCTGCTGAATTTGTGCAATCCTGGCGCACGGGGTGAACATCTCGGTGTGGTCACAGGGCTGGAGATCCTCGAGGGTCCCAGAGCCCTCCCAGTGTCACACAAATGTTCAGTACCCATTGCTGGGATTTTTCCATCTCCCAGTTATTCCAGGATTTGTCCAACCCTGTTTTCCTTTGTGTCCCATCAGGAGATTCTCCTCCATCCCCTCCCCGGAGCAATCCTGGTGGGCAGAGAGGCCAAATCCCAAAGCGGGAGAGGTTTGGAGGGAGCAGGAGCGGCAGGACTGGTCCTGGAGCTGAGGGATTTCCCTCCCCAGCAGCTCCTGGAGCTCAGCTCACAACACTTTTCCCCTCTGACCCCAGGTGAGTCCTTCCCTGAGTGACTCCCCAGCAGCTCCCGGTGCTTTTCAGGTACTGGAGCAGCTCCGGAGTTCCTGGAGCAGCTCCCAGAGTCCCCGACCCCACATTTGTCCTGTTGGATTCCCATCCAGGTAATTCCTGCAGCCTTTGAGGTCACCTGGTCTCCCCTGTTTGATATTCCACGGCTGCTCCTCCGAATCCCCGGCAGGTTTGATCAGCAGCCTCCTACCTTTTGTGCAAAGATCATTAGTGGGAATATTAAGGAAAAGCAGAGCCCAAATGGATCTTTGAGGAACTCCATTAGCAGCCTGCCCGCAGCTCCGAGCCTGCTGCTTTGACTCCATCCATCGCCACCTCCCCTCTGGGCATTTCCCAGCTTTCCCAGGTTCCTTTCTCCATTAATCCCCAGCCTCGCCAGTTTAATTAATAATTTCTCCCGTGCCTTACATCAAATGCTCGGCTGAGGTTCAGGGAGATGAGATCTCCTGGAATTCTTTTGTCTGGGAAAGCAGCAGCTTTCCTAAAAAAAGCCGACCTGCCATGGGGTGCCTTTGGTAAATCCATGTGGGGTTTAATTCCTTTTCTCTATTTATTTCAGTGCTTTTAATTACAGTTTCCTTTAAAGTCTACCCTAAAGCCCGGCCTCCTGCTCAGGTCAGGTCTCAAGTTGTGTTTTCTCCAGATCCTGGGTTTTTTTCCTGTTTCTGGTCAGTCAGTTCTTCATCCCAGGGGAAAAAATCCTGCGGGTACGTGGTGCAGGAGAAGGGAATTATTGGGAATCCAGCCTGGGCAAGGCTGGAGAGGTTGGAGAAGCATCCCAGGTGTGACCCACCCTGGTGGGATGGGGAGAATCGAAATGAAAGTTGGGTGTTGGGATATGAAGAGTTTGATAATTGAAAATTAGGTAAAATATGGTAATAATGGTAAATAGTAATGGTAAATAATAATAATAATAATAATAATAATAATAATAATAATAATAATAATAATAATAATAATAATAATAATAATAATATATTATAAATACTAAAATTAATNTTAATAAATAATAAATTAATTATAATGATAATATGATAATGATCATGATAATGATTATAATTGTAATAATTATAATTATTATAATAATAACAGAAAAAACCCAAGTGATCGCTCAGCACCCCCTGACTGATGCCAGGCCCCCTTTCCCAAACCCGGATCAGCCCCATCCCAGTAACTCCCTCAATTTATATCCTGGATACGAAATTCCAGGTGTGGAATTCCCCTTGGCCCATCCAGGTGCTTTTCCTCCCTGGCAGAGTGGGAGATGAGAAAAAAGCTCCTTGACTTGGGATAAACGCGAGTTTACAATTTATATCAAACATCGGCGCGTTCTCTGCGCTGTTCTCTCCCGCTTATCCCGGGAAAAGGCTGGCTCAGGGAAGGGAGAGCTCTCCATAAACATTTCGGGGAGGAGGAGGGAGGGCAGGGTAAACATCGGCGCCGAGTTTGTTATTTAAACTGCGGGGCAGTGTTGGCGCAGGAGCACAGGGGATCAACTATTCATGAGCGGATTTGCAGGAGAAATTGGAAAAGCTGCTGAAGCCGTCAGGAGCTCGGGGGGTTGTGGAGAAGCTTCCCAGCAGCAGCAGCTCCGAGCTTTTCCCGGTGGATCAAAGAGGGGTTTGGAGCCTCTTGGGGTGGAGGTTTCCCTGCTCCCAGGATCCCAGGGCTCCACACGGGAGCAGGGACAGCATTCCCGAGGATTCCCCATCCCTCTGTCCTTCCTGGCTGCCATCCATCCCTGCCCCAGAATTTCTGCTGCGCCCTCCTGCAGGAATCAAAGCTTTTCCTGGAGAGGGGTGGAAAGACCTGTGGGGAGCAGCACCCCTGGAATTCCCATGTCCGAATGCCGCGCTTCCCTATTTTATCCAGGTTTTATTTACTTTTCTTGAGGAAAGGGAATTTTTTCTTTCCTGTTGGCAACTGGAAACCCCTCTCTGCTAAGATGAGCCCTCTGTTCAGTGAGTGCAATGAGATGATTTTAAATTCCCACATCTGTAACTGGGAAAGGGTCCCAAAAATGGGAATGGGTGGTGCAGGGAAGGACAGAGGTGTGGTAACTCCATGGGAGAGGAGCAGGACAGAAATCCCTGCCCGGGAGATATTTCGGGTTGGACCAAGGCACTGTGGGGAGGGAGGAGGGGACAGGGGTGGCTCTGGGGTGGCAGGGGTGGCTCTCACGGCACGGCTGCCCCCACACAAGGACAAGGATGAGAGGAGAGCTCCAGGTTCCCAATCCAGGGACCTGCGGCACGAGGCCGGGGGCTCTGGGGGTGCAGAGTCACATCCCAGGCCAAGCTTCCATGGAAAATGAGTTCCCACCTCCTGGAGATGGATCAGGACACCAAAGTCCGAGCAGCAGCCACAGCCCCACACCCGGGAGGGGCTCTCCAGGCTGGAGACTCCCTGTCCTTCCCATTCCTGCACTGTCCCACTTCCTCCATCTCCTCATGCTCTGTTTTCCTGGGAACCTGGCCCAGCTGGGATCGCTCAGAGCTCCCTCCTGACCTTCAGCTGATGGATCCACGGAGATTCCCCCTGATCCCACTCTGGGTTTGCCATTCCCCCTACACCCCACAGGCCGCCTCCCCTCCTCCCAGCGCCCCATCCCAAATTTTCTGGGAAGCAGAAGCCAAGGGAAAGGCTGTGTTTGCCTTCCTGGGATGGGTTTTATTCCGCACCATATGTTTAGCAGCAGATGCTTCCTTTGGGAATGTGACCAAGGCGGGAACGCTGTTCCCTGACCCTCTTTCCACACTGTGCAGGCCCAGGGGGGAAAGGGAGCGCAAACATTTGGATGGGGAAGCTGCGTTTGCAGCCGCCCGGCCCCTTCCCCCTGCACTCCGTGTTTGCAGAGCTCCGGTGAATAAACAGCCGTGTCCCCTCGCCAGCTTCCGTGGATCCCGGGGAAAAGTCGGAGCTGATTATAAACAAGAGAGGTGGGATTTTTGGTCAGCTCCCAATGCAGCCTGGAGCGCTGAGGGCATCACACATCTTTGAGCTGGGGAATCCAGGGGGCAGAGGAGTTCCTGGAGCTCCCCCAGAGCCGGGATTTTGGACACCGATTCCTTGTGAGTGCTCTCCAGCCAGGAAGAATTCACCGGATCTTCCCAATGAAGGCCTGGAAACGCCTTTTAATGGGAGCAGCTCCTGCCCATTCCAGGAGCACCTCTCCATCCTCTGCCACTTCTCCTCCTCTCTTTCATGTCAGGATAGGGAATGTGGAGGCACCGAATCCCAGAATTCCAGGATCACTGAGTCTGGAAAAGACCTCCAAGATCACTGAGTCCAACTTGTGACCAATCCCCACCTTGTCCCCAGCCCGGAGCTCTGAGTGCCACCTCCAGGAATTCCTGGGACACCTCCAGGGATGGGGACTCCAAACCTCCCTGGGCAGTTCCAAGGCCTGAGCCCCCTTTCCATGGGGAAATTCCTGCTGGATCCACCCTGAGCCTCCCCTGGCCCAGCCTGAGGCCGTTCCCTGTGCTCCTGTCCCTGTGACCTGGGAGCAGAGGCTGCAGCCTCCAAATACACCAGTACATCCAGTACATCCCAGTACAATCCAGTATGGGTGGCTGGAGGAACGGCATAAGAGTGGAAAATTCAGCTTCCATGTCCAGATCCCAGACAGATTCCACTGGAGTTTTTGAGGACTATTTGGTTATCTCTGGAGTTTTCAGCCATGTTCCAGGGGTGCTCCAGGCTAAAGAAACAAAATTCCTGTGCGACCTGGAGTGCGGAGCACGCAGAGCAGCCGGAACCTGCTGCGCTGTCACCGGCGGGGCCTTTCCCGGGAGCGCCGCCGGGATCTGCGCGCATCCCATGCCTGGCTGGCCGCGGGAGCCAATCCCTGCCAGGCCAGCAGCTCCAGGGCAGGGCCTGCAGCGGGAACGTGGCCCTCAGGAATGCTGAGTGGGCTGCCCGTGCCAGGAGCATCTCCTGCCTCGGCCGGAGGAGCCCGGCTTGTGTCACTTCCCATCCCTCAGCCGGCAGAATCAGCTCGGAATGCCCATGGAAATGTCCACCCTCCTCCTGCTGACCCCTCTGTGCTCCTGCTGCCACTTCCAGATGGTAACAGCTGACCCAGCAGGTCAGAAGGTCATTCCCAATCCCAGCATCCCTGTGCACATCCCTGCATCAATGAACTGGGCAATCCAGGGGGCAGAGGAGTTCCTGGAGCTCCCCCAGAGCCGGGATTTTGGACACCGATTCCTTGTGAGTGCTCTCCAGCCAGGAAGAATTCACCGGATCTTCCCAATGAAGGCCTGGAAACGCCTTTTAATGGGAGCAGCTCCTGCATTTCCCAAAAAAAGCACCAGGAGCTGGGTTTTTTCAGGATTAAGGGCGGTGCACCTGGAATCCTGCTGGGAAAGGGGACAGTGGGATCACACAAAGCCCCTCCTGCAGAAACAGAGCTGTGCTGGGAATCTTGGAATCGCTGAGGTTGGAAAAGAACTCCGAGATCATGGAGTCCCAACCCTCAGGTGTCCCCAAGCTCATGCTCTGTGAGCACTCGGGGGGATGATGATTCCGCCACTTCCCTGGGTGAATTTCTGTGGTCTGGATGGGTTTGGGTTGGGTTTCCCATGGTGGGGATGGAGTTTTCCTGGGGTTTTTGTGTCCAGGGAAGGTTTTCCTCCTGTCCAACTCCCTTTATGGATCTAAAATCTCCCAGCCTCAGTCTGATCCTTCTTCCTCCTTTTCCGTGTGTTTTGATCTCTCTGCTTCTCGCTGATGAATTAAAATAATCCAAAATATACAGAATTACAGCTGGATGTTGCAGCCACTCGCTGTCCATGCAGAGGGCCTGGTTTCCCTAAAATTTTAGGGGAAAATCACGGGATCTGTGGGCCTGGGGAGGGAAACAACTCCTTCCCTGCAAGCAGCAGCTCCTTGAATCCAGCTCCATCCCTCTGTCCTGCTGCTCCTGCCAGAGCTTGGTGCTGCTTCCCTTTCCATTCCCAAACTCCTGACAGCTCCCCTTTGCCCTCCATGGGATTTTGCTCCGGGCTTTCCTCTCCCTTCTCGTGAAACAGAATCGCTTTGTGCCCAGCCGGGAACTCAGAGCTGCTCTGAGGTGACAAAGGTGGCGGCAGCAGCAAATGTTGTCCCTGCAGCTCCTGGCTGCAGCCTGACCCCACTGCCCGCGCGTGTCCCTGCACTGTGTCACCGTCCCCACGCTGTGTCACCACTGCTGGGCACACAGCCTGCTCGTGGGTCACCTGCCAGCACGCTCCCGTCATCCAGAGGTGGAATTAGATGAGATCTGGGCCATTCCTCCTTGTCCCCGGTTGTCACAGGTGCTGGTTCCCCTCAGGCTGTGCCTCAGCGCTGTCCCCGTGCTCTGTGTCCCTCCCTGGGCATTTGTCACCGGTCCCCTCCCACCCCTGCTCCCCAGAGCTGCCGGCCACGGCTCCAGGCACTTCCCAGGCTCCTGCCAGGATCGATGGGGTGGCCACGGGGCCGTGCCCACATTCCCAGGCTCTGCTCCCTCCCTGAGCGGGGCGTTGCCTGCCTGTGACGTTGGTGACACCGTGGCCTGGCTGCCTCGGAATTAATTCCGCTCATTTCACAGTGCCAGGGTTTCGCTGAACCCTTTTCCCTTATTTTTCACATGATTGCCAATCTCTGCTGTCGCGCCGCCGGCTCCAACCATTTCTCCAGCTGTCCAGAGGGGCCATTAATCAAATGAGCAGCCCTGGAGCGGGACGTGAGGGACATTGGTGTGCACAGCCCGTGGGTGCCACCGTGTCCCCAGCACGTCCCACGGCCTCTGCACGGGCTCTTCTCCCTGGGGCTGCTTCCCCTTTAGGCGGCTCCTTGCTGGGACCTGGCTGTGCCACTCTCTGTGCCACCTCTGAGCCACCTCTGTGCCACCTCTGTGCCACCCTCTGTGCCTCCTCTGTGCCATCCTCTGTGCCACCTCTGTGCCATCCTCTGTGCCATCCTCTTCTTCCCTGCCTCTTCATTCCCTTCCTCTTCTTCTCCTGCCTCTTCATCCCGTCTTTTCATCCTCTGTCTCTTCATTCCCTGCCTCTTCATCCCAGCTGCTTCATCCCTTGCCTGCTTCATCCTCTTCCTCTCCATACCCATGTCTGCCTCATTTCCCTCCCTCCTTTCCCTTCCTCTTTGCACCCCGACAGCCTCGTCCTCCTGCCTGCTCCATCCCCTGCCTGTCCCATCCTCTTCCTCTTCATCCTCCATCCTGCTCCATCCTCTGCCTGCTCCATCCTCTTCCTCTCCATCCTCTTTCTGCTCCATCCTCTTCCTCTTCATTCCCTGCCTGCTCCATCCTCTTCCTCTTCATCCCCTGCCTGTCCCCGCCTGGTTCCTCTCCCCGAGTGGTTCATCCCCTTCCTTGCCCGCTGGAGCAGCCGCACGGCCCCGAGGCACAGCTGAGGGAGGAGGTGACAGCAGTGACAGGAGCATGGGATGCCCTGGAGCCAGGTGGGAACAGCCTGTGCTCCGTGGGGTGTGGAGGAGCGGGGATGTCACCCCCGACCCGGCCCTGCCCGTGCTGTGCCAGCTCTGAGCACCGTGCTTCTCTCCAGCTGCTCATCCCTCATCCAGCGCCACGCTGGCTCCTCTCCGTTTCCACGGATTCTCTCGGTTCCAGGGGGCCGAGCTGGGGGTCAGCTCCTCACCCGTTTTCCAGCCGTCATCGGGCACTTGGAGGCTTTGCTTGAAACTCTGCCTGAACATCTGAGCCCTGGGCAGAGCTGCTGCTTCCAGGCAATTGGCTCTGACCCTTCCCGGCTGCAGGGCATCGCTCCGTGGCTCCTGGAAAGCCTCTAGACAGAGCTTGAACTCCTTCCAGCCCTCCCAGATTTTTTTTCAGCGAGCTGCTTTCCTCTCCGTTTAGGAGGAAGAGCTCCCAGCTCGCACGGATCTTTGTGCAGCGGCTTTTTGTGCCACCGGGGCCTCCTTGCAAAATTCGCTTCCTGAGAAGATGAAACCAGACACAGGTCAGAGTAATCGGGCCAGAGGTGGGATCCTCACCCCGTTAATCACCGCGGGCTCCCCCTGCACAGCTCGGGGGGTGAGCCACACTCCATCAGACATGCTGTGCCTGCAAGTTTATTTTCCTCGGTGGAGAGCGCGAATGAGAGGGGGATGAGCGGTGAGGAGTGAGGCACGAGCATCCGAGGGCGAGTGGGAACAGCTCAGCTCAGGTGTCCGAGCTCATTCCCGCTGACACTGACACCCCGGGCACGGCCGGGCGGGGCAGGAGCTTTTTCCAGGAATGGTGCCATGACATCCGCGCCTGCAGAGGGGAACTCGACACCAAGGGATTGATTTTGCTGAGGGCTTTGAGCCAAAGGATGAGCTCTCCCCACTCCCATCCCGTGTGTCCCGTGTTCCAGAGGCGCTGCCTGCCTTCCCCAGGGGAATGTTTTCTCCCGTGCTCGGGAGGATCTGGCAGGTTGTGTCTGGAGGTGGAACACAGAGCTTGGCTGGTCACACAGCGGGGAAACAGGCAGCAGTGACCTGGGATAGGACATGGATAGTGACAGGAATTCAGGCCTGGAGAAACACAAGGACAATGAGCTGAGAGTGTGAATGTGGGAATACTGGGAAGCAGCCGGGGATGGAGGTGCAGCACTCCAGGGACTGCAGGGAATGGAGAGGAATTGTCCTGCTCAGGTGAGACCCCAACCCTGTCCCAGCACAGGGAGCACCTGGAGCTGCTGCAGCCAGGCCAGGGGAGGCCCCAGGATGAGCAGAGGATGGAGCAGCTCTGCTGGGAGGAAAGGCTGCGAGAGCTGGGATTGTTCCCCTGCAGAGGAGAAGCTCTGGGGTGACCTCAGTGTGGCCTGAAGGAGCTGCAGGAAACCTGGAGAGAGAGAATTTCCCAGGGCTGGAGGGACGGGACACAGGGAATGGGTTCAAACTGCCCGAGGGGAAATTCAGATGGGATATTGGGCAGGAATTGTTCCCTGGGAGGGTGGGCAGGCCCTGGCACAGGGTGCCCAGAGCAGCTGTGGCTGCCCCTGGATCCCTGGCAGTGTCCCAGGCCAGGCTGGAGGGGCTGGGAGCACCTGGGACAGTGGGAGGTGTCCCTGGGACAGTGGGAGGTGTCCCTGCCATGGCAGGGGTGGCACTGGATGGGGTTTAAGTTCCCTTCCAACCCAACCCATTCCCTGATTCCATGACTGGGATCACTGTGGGGAGGAGGTGCTGCAGGGGATGTGCTGCAGGTACCTGTCCCTCCCACGTGCCAGGGACAGCCCGTTCCCCTCTCCCCTTCCCTCCACGTGGAACGGGAGGTGCCGGAGCAGGGAGCAGAAGGCTCCCAATTAAAGCAGATAAAAGGAATCGTTTCCTAAGCACAGCAAGAGCATAGCTGGAGGGACTCGTGGCCACGAGCAGCGCCTGAGGATGTGGATTTAGCCGGGATCAGAGGAGGGTGAGAGCTGGAAATGGGTCAGACAAGGTCCCTGGGGCCGGGATCACACATTTGGCTGAGCCGGGATAAAATCCTGCATTCCTTGGGCCATAAACCAGCCCCCGCGCCCTCAGGGATCTGCAAGGAAAGGGATCCCTCCTGGGAATACCGCAGGACTTTGGAGTCTGGGATGAGTCGGATGCAGCTGAGACGGCACCGGCTGAGTCCTGGAAGGAAACGAGAGAGGAGCAGCAATCCTGGATTGTCCCACGGGAGACAGGATCTGCCTACGGCTTCCCTGGATCTCATCCTTCCTGCAGCATCCCAGGAGCCGCCAGCTCCCTCTTCCTGGGCAAACCCGGCTGAGGGGCGGAGAGGGGAGAGCAGGAATCTGGTTCTGACCGGGAAGCAGAGGGAGCAAAGAGCAGGAGCTGCTCTCCAGGCGGGATGAGGCCGTCCCGAGCAGGGTGGGAAGGGAAAGGCGATGGAAAGACCCAGGGAGAGCGCAGCAAAACCTCCTGGGCTTGTCACGGGGTTTGGGGAGAAAAGCCGAGATCCAGGATGAAAGGGTTGTCCAGGTTACACACGGGAAAAGCGGGATGAGATCCCACCGTGCCCTGCAGGACCCAGGAGCAGCTCCGGTGCCTCCCAGGGTCACCGCTCCTGCAAAACCCCGGAGCCACCCCGGGTCCTGCTGGCTCTGCCCCACCGGGAGGCAGCTCCCGAGCACACCCTCGGCTCGCTCCGGCCCTGCTCGCTGGCACTGCTCTTCCCAGGTTTCCCCGCTGCTCTCCATCCCGATATCCATGGAGACACCGCAGCACCTCCGCCAAGCTTCCCTGCGCACGAGGCAGTGCCCTCTCCTCTCTGGCAGCAGCGAGCCGCACATTCCTGACCTCCGGGCTCAATTACTGCAGCTCATTATCTCCGGGAAGGGAGCCAAGCAGGCTGAGAAAGCTTCCACTGGTGCAAACTGCGGCAGATCTGCGCGCTCCGGCGCCCGGGGGCTCTGATCCATCAGCCCGCAGCTCCCGCTTGAGTTCCCCGCTTCCCGAGGAGCTCCGCATCCCTGCCAGGCTCCATCCCCGGCCCCGGGGAGTTCCCTCACCCCGCTTCCCGAGGAGCTCCGCATTCCTGCCAGGCTCCATCCCCGGCTCCGGGGCGCTTCCTCACCCCGCTCCTGCCAGGCTCCATCCCCGGTCCCGGGGCGCTTCCTCCCGGCTGGCACGGAGCACCCAGAGCCCTGCCCGAGCACGGGAGTGAGGGATTCCTCTCCTGCTGGGCTCTGGGATCCCTTCCCGTGCGCTTTTCCCTGGGGATGTGGCTCCCGGATCACAGGTCTGGGTCAGGCAGAAGGAGGGGAAGGCAGCGGGGCAGGGATGGAGCGCAGGGAGGGGAAAGGGGATGGAAGGAGCAAGGAAAAGCATTTCAGAACCTCCTGGGCTTGGTCACGGAGTTTGGGAGAGGGAAAAGCCGTGATCCAGGATGGAAGGATTGGTCTGACTGAATTCCAGCCCGGAGCTGCTGAGTGCACAATTCCCGCGGGAGGAGGGGAGGAGGCCGAGAGGGCAGCGCGGCCCTGCCAAGCCGGGGATGCTCCCGGCCGGAGGAGCCAATTCCCCGCTCCTGGTGCCTTGGGAGAGCAGGAGCGGCCCTGGCACCCTCCAGGATGGGAATTTTCACTTGGACACGCAGCTCCTGTGGATGTGGAGGAGGATGTGGATGCTTTCCCTGGAGCTTCCCAAGCTTTGCTTTCATCCTCACCTTCCCGCAGCCTCTCCTGCTGCTCCAGAGGGAAAATTGGGAACCACCCGGAGAAGCAGCACCCTGGAAGCACCCCCCTCACCCCTGCTGCCCTCCCCCAGCCTCCCGGAGCCGCTCGGGGCGAGTTTATGGGCAGAACATTTTGTTTGCAGAGCGCTGTCAGATGCGACATTAAGAGGCGCCGTAAATCAGCGGCGCGGGGGCCTCTCCAAGCCCCGGCAGATGAAAACCTTTTATCACAATTTGGATCTGTTTGCACTGGTATGAAAATTATGGCTCCAGTTTAGCATCAACTTCCCATTATTCATGTCCCTGGGAGCAGCGCCGGCGAAATTGGATTGTTTCAAGCCTCCCCTCCCCGCCCTGGCCCTGGCAGATCCCACCCCGCTCCCCATCCTCACCTTGACGCCTTCTCCCGGCAGGATGGGAGCGGGAAGGAGGCTTGGGAATGCAAAAATAGAGATTCCAGGGAGGATGGAGGATGGAGCATCAGCCTGGCAGCACCTGGAGCTGGAGCAGGCGCGTTCCCCATGCGGAGCTGCCGCTTCCAAAGGTGGGAAAGGCCCCAGCTCCGGCACATCCCAACCCCTGCTCCACACCCAGGCATCCTGGGGAGTGTTTGGAAGAGTTCACGAGTGAGGGAAGGACAAAGGGAGGGATATTCAGCCTCCTCTCCATCCTGACAAAAATGCCAGGGGAAATTCCTGGCCCAGTACAGACCGGGTAACACATCCCAAGGAGCCTTTGGGAGGTAATCATGGAGTTATCCAAACTCCTGGAAGTTCATCTCATCCCAGCTTCCTGGCCAACTGGAAAACCCTTGGAATGTTGGCATCCACCTGAAACACCGAGGTTTATTTTAAAGGGGTTTTTTTGCAACAAATGAAGCCAGAAACCTGCATGGAGAGGTGGCGAGAGGCACCACCAAGGCCTGGCTGGAAGCGCTGGAGGTTCCTGCCAGACTTTACTCAGCCCCAGAGAAAGAAGAATTAAATTTCTCCCTGGAGCAGCCTGGATCTGTCATCCAGTGGGATGATCCCATTGAGGGTGACACTGTGACCCTGTGACCCCGTGACGCTGTTCAGGAGGGGTTTATGGGGTCACTGGGATGGAGGCCCAGCCCTGCAGAGCGGAGCTGAGTGCTGGGGGTTGTTGTGCCCAGGAGGGCCACGTGTCCCATGTCACCGTGTCCCCCTTACCGCTTGGCTGTCACCGGGAATGGCTCAGCCACAGCCTGGGAATTGTTTGTGTCAGGAGAAGGAATCTCGTCCCCACAGCTCAGCCCCTGAGGTCCCTCCGTGGGCAGCACCATCCCCAAACCCTCCCAGAACCTTTTATTTCCCCCCTTGTGTGAGGAACTCCAAGCAGCCGCTGCACAGCCCCGGCTCTCCAGCCACCGGGGCTGTCACATCCCCAGCCTCGGTGACACAGCTGGGGACAGTTATTTCCCTTTTTGCACCTCGCCGCTGTTGCAATTGCACATTTTTTTAATTTTTTTTTCAGCCAGATGCTCTCCCGGCAAACCTTGGAGGCTGCTGTGGCAGGGCAGGAGGGGTTTTAATTTTTTAATGTCAGCGTCCGGCAAATCCCTGGGGGGTTTCTCTGCCCCACCAGACAGAGCTTTGCTGAGTGGGGAGCATCCCAATAAATGCGGATTTTTCTCATTTTTGGGGTTTTTTTTACACTCACCCCATGCCTGGCCCCCTCTCCCCCAGCCAGGCCCGCTGTGAGGTCCCCGTGTCCCGCGGGAGCGGGGGGTGACACGGGTAAATCCAGCTGTGACGCCGCGAGTCCCCGCCAGTCGCAGCCGGCCCGGCTTTATTTCTGTGCCATCCATCACTGATTTGCCACACTGTCAGGGTTCAACAATAGCAGTAATAATTAACCATTTAATCTGACTCAAACACTGGGGCTTGTTTGCTCTCTCTGCGCAGATCAGATGGGAAACATTGCAGAGATCAGATTCTGATGTTCCCCCGGCTTCGTGTTAAGTGTCTTGACTCTGCAAAATTGCTGGGAGCCTTTCATTTTGCTCTTTAAGCTCGTTAGTCCAAATTAAAAACAGCATTCATTCTAATTTCAGCTGCTTGAAATCCCTCCAAGATCAGGGCTATTATTCTTCGGAGCGCCTTGGGAGCAGCGCGAACACCCGGAGAGCGTTTCCCTCGCGTTCCCGATGTCCAAGCGGCTCCAGCCCCAGCTCGGCGCTCCCGGCACCCACCTCGCCCAGGTGGAAGGAGGGAATTCGCATTTTTTCCATGTCCTGAGCCCCTCTGCTCAGGCTGGCTGGGAATCACGTCCACGGATGATTCCCTAATTGTGTTTATGACCTCGGGATTAATTGGCTTTGGCTTTGCCGTGGGTCAAAATTCCAGGATTTTGGGTTTAAGTGGAGCTCGAAGGGAGGAGGGGAGGATTTCTCCTGGTCACTGCTTGAGTCCCCATCCTCTCAGGGGTCAGCCCTGCTGCTCCCCCGGCCTTTCCAGCCTTTCCTTTGCAATTCCAGGGGCACCACGAGGCTCCAGCCCCACCTCAGGTGTGAATGGAGTCTCACAGGCGATTCTTTTCCCAGCACAGCAAACAGCTCCCTGTTATCTGCCCAGGCGTTTATCTCCTGCATCCTGAAATGCTCCACCGAGCCTCGGCAGCCCCGGCTCCAGCGGGGGAAGCCGGGTGAGTCAGGCGGAGTTTGCCGGCTTCTCCTCAGGGATGTTCGGCTTCATTTCCTGAGCCGATAAAGCCGGGCAGGGAGAGAGGGGAGAGGCGGCGGGGGCAGAGCTCAGCCTGGCAGGGGCTGCAGGGAGATCCAGGGCTCAGCACCGAATTCCTGAAGCGGGGAGAGCCCCGGGGATGCTTTTCCAAACCAAACCCTCCCCAAGGCAGCCCCGTGAGGGCCCCAGTGTTCCAGCCCCACACCCGGAGCCATCCCAGCAGTGGGAGGTTGTGAAAGAGGGTCCTGGATGCCCAAATTTCCAGCCTGAGATCCCAAACCCTCTCTGGGAGCCATTCCTTGCTCCAGGGCTTCCATCCCAGCTCGGCCACAAAGCGACTCCTCACCCCCTCCCGCTCCCAGCCCCTCCTCATCCCGGAGGGAATTTGTCCTGGGAAAGGGTCAATCTGAGCAGCGAGGGCTCTCCAGCCCTGCCCAACTCCCGAGGAGCCGGAGGAGGAGGCAGCACGAGCAGGGGAGGGGCTGGAAGGATTTTATTCCCGATTGGACGCGAGCGGAGTATCCAAGGCGGGAAGGATTTTGTTCCCTGGGATGCTCCAGGAAAGGGAATTCAGGGAGCGCGATCCGGAGCCGCATCTGCCTCGCGGAGCCTCCCCGGGAATGCCGCGGCTGCGGAGATCTCGGCGCAGTTAATACCTGTTTTACATCTGCAGTCTCCGCGGTGTTGCCACAGCCTCGGCAATGTTGTGACTCGGAAGCCGTAAAAGCTGGCAGGAACCTGCTAATTGAGAGCACAGCCAGGCTGTAAATCCCGGGAAAACACCGGGGCTGGCGGGAGACAAAGCCAGGCCCTGCGAGAGAGGGAGGGGGAGCGGCTCAGCTGGAGAGTCGGGAAGGGAATTAAAGAGAGAGGGGAAAAGAGGGAGAAAATGGGGCTGGTGGGATCCTGAGCCTCGGGTGCCGCTGCGGGTTCATCGCAGGGAATCAAAGGGATTGATTCAGGTGGAAGCGCCATTAGCAGGGGGAATTTAGAGCCAATTGACGGCGTGAGTAGGAGCTAATTGCCAGAACCGGGGAGATTCACCCAAAAAAACGGTACGGAAAGAAAAGAGGATATTTCCCATCTGCTGGTAGAGAAAATGCAGTGCTGGAAATGGGCTCGGTGGCCAAGTGAGGGAGGGGATCAAATGTGGCCCGAGGGGTTTGTGTTGGGTTTTTAAGGATTAAATGGGCTGTGGAGTCTCAGAGAGCAGGGAGGAATTCCCTCACAATATCCCATCCATCGCTGCCCTCTGGCACTGGGAAGCCATTCCCTGTGTCCTGTCCCTCCATCCCTTGTCCCCAGTCCCTCTCCAGCTCTCCTGGAGCCACTTCAGGCCCTGGAAGGAGCTCCGAGCTCTCCCTGAAGCTTTCCCTTCCCCAGGCTGAGCCCTGCAGCTCTCCCAGGCTGTCCATTCCCCTCTCTCACACTCCTGCAGCTCCAGTGAACTTCCAGAGCTGCTCTGCTGCGTGCCCGACCCTCAGCGACCTCAGCAAACCGAGCAGAGGCTCAGCCCCGTTCCCTGCCCCGGGGCTGATCCCGCTGGGATTCGGGGCTGATCCCACTGGGATTCGGGGCTGATCCCACTGGAATTCCGGGCTGGGAGCCGGAGCCGCGCGTTTGCAGCGCTCTTTTCCCGCTGTCGCACCCTTCCCTCGCCCTGCACGGTGCGCTGGTTATTTTATGGCACAAGTGACAATTTCACGCCGCTCTGCGCTCCCCAGAGCTGGCGGTGACCCCGGCAGGGCAGGGCTGTGCGGTGTCCCCGGGGCTGTGCAGTGTCCCCTGCTCCTCCCGCTTTTCCAGCCGGGATTTGTCCCCTCCGCCCCGTGTCAGGGACGCTGGGACAGCTGCTGGCAGCATCCCTCGCCTCCCGCCTCGCATTTCCGCGCTCTGCTCCCCCCGGGGACCGCCCGCAGCCCCTCTCCCAGGCTCCCGGGGTGACCCTGTCCCCCTCCCGCTGCTCCCCGGGCAGTCCCAGCGCCGGGGCAGCGCTGCTCCTCCGCCTGCGCATCCCCGCTCCCGAGCAAATCCCGGAGGCCGAGCAGCGCCCGGGCCCTGTCGCTGCAGGGCATTCGTGTTGCAGGAGCGTTTCGTTCATGCTAAATTAATCTGTCTGTACGTTCAGGGCCATCGGACTGGGGAGAAAGACGCTGCTGGTGCTGCCTCTGCTTCCCCTCCCCAATCCTGAGCTCAGGATCAGGGGTTTGGGGGTGCCCACTCCGCTCCCAAGTGCTGTCCAGGCAGGAGGGAGGAATCGGTGACCCTGCAGCCGGGATTAACCCTTGGAGGGCAGGATGCTCCAAGCCCTGGAGCAGCTGAGAGCCTGCCGGGGATCCGTGGGGATGCTGCTGGAGCTGCTCACGTGGTTCCCTCCCCATCTCCAGCCACCAAACTGCATTTCCTAGAAGCAAAGCAGACATTAAACAGCGCTCGGATGTCAGAGCAGGCTGAGGGGGAGGCTGTGGGAGACGGGAGGAGGAGCAGCCGGTGCATCCAGGAGCAACGGGAGGGTGGGAAGCAGGGCTGGGAAGGGGCTGGCACTGGGCTGGAGGGGAGGGCCAGATGTCCTGCATGGAGTGACCTCTGCTGTGACCGTGGCTGAGGAGCTCGAGGCATTGGACGCTTCACTGGAAGAGTCCCTTCCGCAGGCTCCAGGGAGGAATTGGATGGGAGCACTCGGGATCTGGGATTTGAAATCCCAGCGAGGTGCAGTGGGGCAGGAAGGGCAGCTGGCACTGCCACTCTTCCCTGGCAAAGGGTTTGATCCCTGCGTGCTCCCAACTCATCCTCCGCTCCGGCTCCGAACGGGAAACAGCAGCCAGAGCTGTCCCGGGGGAAAGGGAGCCCGGAGGGATGGACAAATCCCAGCAAATCTCTGCTGGCTCTCTGCAGAGGATAATGACACGTCCTTGGGGTCCTCCAGCAAAGCCGAGCCCTGAGAGCCGTGCTGAGCTTGTCCCCGCGTTCCTGCTCCGAATTCCCACGGTGCCGTTTATCCGAGCACGCTTCAGGAAGCAATCGGAGATTCCCACCGGCAGCAGCAGCAGAAGCTGCATCCGTGTCCTGAGGTGGGGACAGGCCGGGCCAGGCTCTGCTCGCACGGATCCTGGGAGGCCACCCCTGGATCCATCGCTTCCCACCGCCCCGGGGGAATCCTGTTGGAATCCTGCTGGAACCCTGCTGGAACCCCGCTGCTCCTTCCCCGTGCTCCGGCAGGCACCGTTCCCCCCTCAGCCCTCTCAGCCACACATCAGGAGCTTTTATTCTTCCCCAGGTGCCTTTTGTGCTCTGTTCCCGCTCGATGCTCCTCACTGGGAGTTATCCAGGCGAACACCTGAGTTCCCACCCCTGCGGCACCCGGGGGCTGAGGGGAGGTGGGGGGAGCCCGGGCGGGGGCGAGCAGGCTCCTGCCTGGAGTGCTGCGGTTCCCCGGGGGGCTTTGCTGGCGTTTGAGAGGAAATTTGAGGAGCAACAACCTGAGCAGAGCAGAGGGAGAGGCCCGGAGGGTGAGGGGAAGCCCTGGGGATGGGAATGGGAACAGGGAGGGACAGAGAGGAACAAGAAGGAGGATGAGATGGAGCAGGGGACAGAGGCCACCTGGGCAGGGACATTGACAGGGACTGCAGGAGGGGGAGTCCAGCCCGGCTGCACAGGGGGATGTGGAGTTGGTCAGGCTGGAAAAAACCTTCAGGATCAACAATTCCAACCATTCCCCCAGCACTGCCAAGGCCATCACCAGCCATGTCCCCAAGTGCCACATCCACACGGCTGTGAAATCCCTGTGCTGGACAAACCTTTTGGAGAAGAGATTTTTCCTGGCATCCAATCCCAACCTCCCCTGGTGCTTTGTAGTTCGTCTTTGTCACCCTTCCTTGAGACTGGCACAGAGGGGACAGTGCCACCTGCATGGCACTGTCACACCACATGCAGCCGGCCTGGGGCACCGCCGCTCACTCCTGAATCTCTCCCAAACCCAGCCAAGGAGCTTCCTGCAGGATCAGGAGGAGTTGGTCAGGCTGGAAAAAACCTTCGGGATCAACAATTCCAACTGTTCCCCCAGCACTGCCAAGGCCACCACCAGCCATGTCCCCAAGTGCCACATCAATGGGGCTGTGAAATCCCTGGGCAGCCTGCTCCAGTGCTGGACAAACCTTTTGGAGAAGAGATTTTTCCTGGCATCCAATCCCAACCTCCCCTGGTGCTTTGTGGTTCCTCTTTGTCGCCTTTCATTGAGAGTGGCACAGAGGGGACAGTGCCACCACACAGAGCCCGCCCAGGCCACCAGCACCACTCGCTCCTGAGCCTCTCCCGATCCCAGCCAAGGAGCTTCCTGCAGGATCAGCGTCTCCCTGGGGAGCCCCGAGGCCGGGCTGCCACCTGCGCTCCCAGGGCTGGGATCCCGCAGCACCTGGAGCGCCGGGAAATGAGGAGCACGAGGCTCACGTCCCCCTGCTCCAGCGGGGCCAGCGGCCAAGGGAAGGGGCTGCTTGGACAAGGTCCCCGGGCATGGCGAGGGATGGGAAGGAGGGAGGGGTCCCTTCCTGCGTGGACCCTTCCTCCGGGCCCGGGCCATTGTGCTGCTTCCTTCCTGCTCCTTCCAGAGGCACAGGGCTTTGTCAGGGCACGGAATTGTCCCAGGTGAGCCCGGCCCCAGCTGCTTCCTGCTCCCGGAGAGGAAGGGAAGGAGACGGACAAGGCACTGAGAGAGGAACAGCGTGGGACTGCGCTTCCCCGCACCGGGCAGAGCTCAAATCCTCCTTCCCGGGGCTTCCCGCTGCCTCCTTCCCGGCCTGCTCCCATCAGTTATCCCAAACAGGGAGCAGCCGGCCAAAACCCCGTTAATCGACTGCAGCAGCAGCGTGGCTCTAATTAAGCGCCTGACGGCTCCTCCGGATCGGGCAGGAGCGAGCCCAAGGTGGGTGACACCTCCCCTGCCCGCCGGGCCACCTCCTCTGGATCCCAGCTGGAGAGGGGATGGCCGGGATGGGGACACCAGGGCTGGCTGGGAGGAGCAGATTTAGGGGCAAGGAGATTGGTGTCCTGAGATTTCCTGTGCTGGCAGCGCCTGGAGCTGGGAGCTCGTCCTTGGCACAGAGCTTGGAAGTGGAGGCATGACCCAAAAATGGGGATTTCTGGGGGTTGGGTGGTCCTGTGCACCAGGAAGTGGAGGCATGACCCAAAAAAATGGGGATTTCTGGGGGTTGGGTGGTCCCATGCACCAGGAAGTGGAGGCATGACCCAAAAATATGGATTTCTGGGAGTTGGGTGGTCCCATGCACCAGGCAGGGACCATCAGGAGGAACACAGAGCTAAAAGGCAAAGGTGCTTCCAACACTGACCCTGTTTGAGTGGGGATTGACCCCAAGGGACTTCAGGATTGGGGCTGGATCCAGCATTCCCTGTGTCCAGCACATCCAGGCTGCAGGATTGGGGTGGATCCAGGATTTCCTGTGTCCATCACATCCAGGCTGCAGGATTGAGGCTCATCCAACCCAGTCCCCCATCTGTGGGCTGTGAAATCCCTCCTGGACATCCTCCAGCTGCTTTTTTAGGGATAAACACGGCTCAGCAGGGCTCAGCTGCCACCTCCACTCCCGGGCTCACAGCCTGGGCCACCAACACGGGGCGATTCCAGGATCCTCCCTTGCCAACCGCAGGCTCCACCCTCAGTCTGGAAAAGTGTGTCAGTGCTAAAAGCCTCCACAAAGTCTTGGGAGAGAAAATTTGCAGAGTTGGGTTGAGCAAAAAAGCACAAGAACCCTCGTGGGAGTTGTCTGCGGATCACAATGCAGGAGCCGGGAAAGGCTGGGGAAATCTCAGGATCACGGAATGGTTTGGGTGGGAAGGGACCTCAAAGCTCATCCAGTGCCACCCCTGCCATGGCAGGGACACCTCCCACTGTCCCAGGGACACCTCCCACTGTCCCAGGTGTCCCCAAGCCCTGTCCAGCCTGGCCTCGGGCACTGCCAGGGATCCAGGGGCAGCCACAGCTGCTCTGGGCACCCTGTGCCAGGGCCTGCCCACCCTGCCAGGGAACAATTCCTGCCCAATATCCCATCCATCGCTGCCCTCTGGCACTGGGAAGCCATTCCCTGGCTCCTGTCCCTCCATCCCTTGTCCCCAGTCCCTCTCCAGCTCTCCTGGAGCTCCTTTAGGCTGCTGTGAGCTCGGAAGCTCTCAGGATCCGCAGTGAAGGTTTCCTGTGCAATGCCCAGCTCCTGGGCCTGGGTTCAGCCTCTTGATTTCCATCCCAAGCTGACGGATCCATGCACGGACTCAGTGCTGTCAGACGATTTTCTCCCAATTCCTTCCCACAGCTTTTGTTGGGTTTTTTCCCCCCGTCTCCGAGGCAGGCGACACCTCCCTGGGTCTGTAATTGAACATCTGGAGCTCTGGCGGCTGCGGCTTCCTGGGGAGGATCCAATTGGGCTTTAATGGATTGTGCTCCCGGTGCTGGAATGTTCCCCAGCTGCTGCTGGGGCTGTGTCCAGGGTGGTGGGCTCGAGGGGCGCACGGCCGAGCGGGGGGACGGCGTTTCCTGTGTTTTCCTCAGCCCTGGCTCAGGATCAGGCTCCCGCATTGTGTCCGGGCTCCCGGGAGCGCTCAGCGCCGTGTCCCAGTGTCATTGTTTTCCCAAGGATCCCGTTTTGTTCGGGGTCAGCTTTCCGGGTCACGCTCCTTTCAGGAAGGTTGGGCTTTGCATCCCTTTGTCCGCGCCTTCCTCGAAAGGAGCTGGGCGAGCTGCTGCGGTGCATTTTCCTCTTTTTTTTTCTTCCCCTTTCCTTGTTCCCTGTTTTTCTCCGGGACTATTGATCTGCAGCCCTGCGGGACGCTGGGGGAGCGCGGTCCCCGAGCTGTGTGCTGGGAAGAGCTCCCTCTTTCCCCCAGCCGCGC